>JACCPG010006892.1:0-20189 GCA_016069955.1 Drepana arcuata | reverse complement strand
TCCTCATTAATTATTTGATCAGAATGCCTTCTCCACACGGTTCCCCCAACGTCTACTTCATAGGAAACGGGTCCCGTTTGGCGTAGGAGCGTGCCCTCGGCCCATTTACTCCCCCCTCGCGTATAGTCGCGCACCAACACTGGGTCCGAGGACGGGGCGGCGCCGGCGCGCACCTGGCGGCGCTGTGCGGCGTGTACGGCGCTCTGTACGTCGGGCCTCACCGCGTCCAGACGCGCGCGCAGACGCCGGCCCTGCAGCGCCACCGCCGGGGAGACGCCTGTCGTGGCGTGCTCGCAATTACGATATTGCAACAGAAACTTGCTGAGAGCCGTGGCGACATTTTCACCCTCGTAAACTGCTCTTTTAATAGCCTTCTTAATTATTTTAACGGCGTTCTCCGCGGCGCCGTTACCTTGCGGTCGGTAGGGAGCGGTGGTCACGTGCACGATACAATTTTTTTTACAAAACGTTTTGAATTCGTGGGAAAAAAATGGCGGTCCATTATCTGTAACGAGTTGACACGGTAAACCGAATCGAGCAAATATGCTCCTTAACGCATTCGTTGTCGAAAGGGAATCGGTACTCCGCATTTCTAAAGCCTCGATCCATTTCGAATGAGCATCGACCATGACCAAATATTTTTTCCCCGCGCATTCCGCGAAGTCCGCATGAACTCGTTGCCAGGCATAGAGTGGAAACTCCCACGGATGAAGTGGGGCGCGCGGCGGCGCGTCCCGGACCGAGCGACATGCATCGCATGCCGCACATGTCTCCTCGATTTCCCTATCTATGCTTGGCCAATACACATAGCTCCTAGATAAGTTTTTCATCTTGTTAACCCCCAAATGACCTTCATGGATCTCCTTCAATATACTCTTTTGTAAATTAGGAGGAATAATTATTCTATATTTGTAAATTAAGCAACCTAAATCTAACACAATGTCTTGTCGCCTTATAAAATAGGGCTTCTCATCCTCATGCTTGACAAACGACGGCCAACCAAACATAACATAACCTTTTATCTTACAAAGTACTTGATCTTTCTCAGTTTCTTTCGCAATATCTTTAAAACTAATCGGAAAAGATTCCTCTACTAAATTAATGTAGGCAACAGTTGCTACTGAGTGACCCTCCTGAGGTAGCGGTAATCGCGATAATGCGTCAGCTGGTCCATTTGCCGCTGATCGAACAAACTCCACTGCGAAGTCGTACGCAGCCAATCGTGTTGCCCAGCGTTGAAGCCGGCTGGCGGCGGTCTGCGGTATGCCATGCTTAGGCCCAAATATATGTGTCAACGGTTGATGATCCGTACGTAATAAAAAATGCCTTCCAAAAAGATAGTGATGGTGTTTAGTAACCCCAAAAAACATCGCGAGAGCCTCTTTATCCAGCTGGCTGTAATTGCGCTCGGCTGGTGCCAAAGTGCGCGACATACAGCTAATGGGTCGCTCGGTTCCGTCCGGGTACCGGTGCGCCAACACTGCGCCCAGCCCATACTCGCTGCTGTCCACGGACAGTACCAGAGGCAGCCCCTCCTCATAGTGTGCCAATACTCGCTCGCTCAGGAGGGCACCCTTAGCGTCTTTGAACGCTCGCTCACAACTTGAGTCCCATTTCCATTCGATCTCTTTTCTTAATAAATTATGCAACGGATGAAGTAGTGTACTTAAATTCTTGATAAACTTACTGTAATAATTCAACATACCTAAAAAGCTTTTAAGTTCCGTCACATTTTTAGGCCTAGGTGCCTGTGAAATGGCCTCAAGTTTGGTTGGGTCGGCCCTTAGGCCCTCTTTATCTATAATAAAACCTAGATAGTTAACACTTTTTTGTAAAAATTTACATTTACTCAATTTAACCGTGAGTCCCATATCGCGTAACCTCTCGAGTGCAGCTCTCAAATTATTCATATGGTCCGCTTTGTTGTTCCCAGTCACACAAATATCATCCATAAATGCCACACAACCAGGCACCCCACGTAATGTCTCCTCCATTATTTTTTGAAATTTTTCGGGAATACAAGACAAACCATAGGGTGTACGTCGATACACAAAACACCCTACATGTGTAGTAATTGCCGTATAAGGCTGTGAGTCTTCTGCTAATAGACACTGCTCATAAGCATGTTTAAGGTCTATTTTTGTGTAGCAATCACCACCACTAAGGATCGCGAATAACTCCTCAATGCGAGGTAAAGGATAGTAATCACGTTTTAATTTAGGATTAATAGTGATCTTGTAATCACCACAGATACGTATCTCCCCATTTTGTTTGACTACCGGGACAATTGGGGTGCCGTAGTCTGAGTAGTCTACGCGGTAGATAGTGCCGTCCGCCTCGAGGCGCGCGAGTTCGCGTTCTACGCGAGCGCGGAGTGCCAGCGGCACCGGCCGAGCGCGGACATATATAGGATCACTATCTGAAAGCTGCAAACGAATGGCTCGCTTACATGTACCAATTTTTTCCGTAAACACCTCGGGATACTGCGCACGTAATTCACTTACTACACTCGATTCTTCATCAAACATTTTATGGATATTAATCTGCTTAATATTAAGCGCTTTCATCCAATCACGCCCTAACAATGGCCGTGCGCCATCCTTAATAATATACAATGGTAGGTTGCGTGCTTTCTTATCTAATAAACAAACATCTACTTCTATATAACCTAACGATGTGATACGTGAACCTGAATAACAACGTAAAACAGAGTCATCCGGTATCACCGTTTTATATGAAAATAAACGCTTATACATCTCATCACTAATTGCTGAGATACGACTACCAGTATCTATTTCACATCTAACATTCAGACCATCTATGTTAACATTGATGAAAAATGGTTTATTACCATCCGCAGATACCTGTATATTGTACATGTTGTCTGAATCGTCCTCACTAGTGGCAACGTAGTTTTGTCGACCTTCCCTTCGACCACCGTTCCGCGCTTGTTTACACATCACCTTTAAATGACCTCTCTGGTTGCACTCATCACAATTATAATGTATAAATCGGCACCTGTCCGCACGATGCGCCTTACCGCACCGCCAGCAAGCGTGCCCCGCGCTCGCGCCCGCGCCCCGCTCGGCCCGCTCGCCCCGCGCTGCGCCGGGCGGCTGGCCCCTGCGGCCGCGTCCCGCGCGCGCATAGTGCAGGCCTTCGCCCGCCTCGCTGCCTGCACCTGAGGTCCCGGCTAGCATAGTGCTGCCGCTCACCTCCGCGTGTTTCTCTGCAGCCTCCAGAGCCAGTGCCAACTCGACCGCCTCCTTATATTGAATCTTTTTCTCAGCGAAAATTCTAGAACGCATGGCTTCGCTCGCTAAACCAGAAACAAACTGGTCTCGTAGATTTTCTTCTAGATTTCCTGAGAAGTTGCATGTGCTGGCCAAATGTTTCAAACATTGTAAATACTCAGCAAGCGGCTCGCCAGCCCGTTGCCTGCGCAATCTAAACACGTGCCGCTCGGCGATCTCCGAACGCTGTGGCTCCAGATGTTCTGTCACTAATTTAACTAGCTCTTCAAATGTCTTAGTCTCAGGATGCGCCGGAGAACACAAATCGCACATAAGAGCGTACGTTGCTTCGCCCACAACAGTTATTAACATAGGCACCCGTAACTCTTCTTTGATCTCATTTAACAAAATAAACTGTTGAACTCGGCGAATGTACGCAGGCCATTGTTTTGAGTTTAAGTTAAACGATTCTAATTTACCAATCGGCATTTTAAACTGTATTAATTATCAAAATAACGCGTGGAATAAAATCTCGTCGCCAGTGTGACGTCAATAAAAGGCGGGAGATGGTTCCTGACTGCCAGTTCTTTATTTAAATTACAGAACCGCCAACATAACAAATATAATTACCACATTCATCAAATAAATATTTAGCTTGGATGTCAAATGAATTTGTGAATATATCTGTATATATGTCGTTGTTTAGTTCCCTTAGTACATGATTTTCTCAGTTTGGGAGTAGATTAATTTGTGTGGAATTATCCCAAAGTATTATTTATTTATATACCGGTTCCTTAAAACATTATGATTGCAAAATAATTTCGCTCTTGTTCTAGACTATGGTTTCAAAAATGTACGAAGTGAAAATGCCTTGAGCTCGTTAGCTAATTGGATTGCTATTTTATCACAGAAAATATTTTACCGTTATTAAGAAAATTCCTTCCATGAAATTCGACAGAACAACACATCTGGAATTTTCATATTTAAACGACCTTAACATTATTTAAGAGAAATTTTCGTTATTATACTGAAACATTATTATATTGACGGACTAGGCAGAGCCTAGACAGCCTAGAGAGCCTACAGACTGCCTAGAGTTACAAACCTCTGTTGCTTTTTTTTCTTGCAAATGCATGAGTCTCTTCATCTAAGCTAGTTTCCAGTAATCCTGATGTTTCCATCTGTGAGTTTTCGATCGACATGGTCTGAGTAGCTAGAACTCGGTCTTACACTAATTTATTTATTTATTTATTTAACAAAAACGGGTTAACCAATTACATTTGTTACAAGAAAAACAAAAAGGACACAGACAATATACAATAATACTTAAAAAATCACAATATTAATAAAATCATACATCCCTTTCACAAAATCTCAGGCACTCGAGTGATATACGACCACTCATACATTTATATCCATTATTTCTATATTACTAGCTGTACTACCCAGCTTCGCCTCGGTGAAAATAAAAGTTCTCGAAACACGGTCGCAGCGCCACCTATTTTGTAATTAGTTTCAATTGTAGATCAAGCATCTCGAATCTGCTTGAACACATAAAAAAAATCATCAAACCGTTTACTGACGTTTTTGATGTGACTCCTAAACGGCAGGCGGCACGTTGACATACATACTCATAGAAGTATTATTATAAAGAAGAAGAAGAAGTATTTTATACAAAAGTAGTAGGTATAGTAATTAGTAGGTATTTGATCGGAATACGCTCATTCGCTTTATTATTGTCTTTTGGAGTATTGGCGAACGCAAATATAGTATATAATAAATCTTTATAAGTCAAATGCCACTTCAATTTATTATTAAATTCACAAAAACACTTTCGTACTAACTGTAATAGCTCTTAATGCTTCCCGTATATTGAACAATTACGTTCCATCCATTACAAAGTTCTATGGACACAACACTTCAACTGAAATGTAGCATAAATTTGGGTTCAAACTCTGTTGGAAATATCCGAGCGTTGTAGCATAAAAGTAATTAATAATGAACTAAGTAGCTTCATGCCCGCTATATATTTTTTGAAAATAGGTCTCTCAAAACTCAATCTAGATAAATTCGATCAAACACTCAGCGATGGGCGATGGGAATTGGGCGAGTATGTAAAGAGATTGCTGAATGCGGATGATGCGATAGAGGTGGAGGAGAAAACTGACTCTCTACTACCCCATGAAGGACTCGACGTGATGATGTATGTATATACTCCACCGAGTGACCTTGGCATCAGGCTTGGTATAAGGAATACGAATACGATGACGTCACCAGTGGCCAGTCCCAGAGTGGCTTGTGGTAGCTGTAGTTTACACAGCCCCTTAAAATTAATCGTTCGAGCACAATGAGATTATCCAAGCATTATCTTTGCCCTATAAGATATGTTATTACCCCGTGGTGTAGAATGCACTGATGACTGAAGTCTCTCCGTTAACTTTAACGTATCCGTTGAACTGACAAAACGGCGCGCAAATGTGTTGACTAGGCACTTTATCTGTCAAATTGACAGCTCAAACTTTCACATTTAAAATTAGAATGAGCTTGATACTCATTCATGGTTAGGAATCTATGGAATACTCTAATCTATGTTACGAATCTATTTATGATAAGAGAGAATATCAAGCCACTTTTGTGTAATAAATATCATCAGCGTGTATATACTTAGGTAGATAGATTATTTTGTCTTCATATATATCATTTTTAAGGCATTTTCAAATGATAAATACTGTAAATAACTTGCCAAAGGAAAACAGACTTTATCGTTCAACTGTGGAGCAAAAATTTAGGGAACGTAATTTCTTGCTCCTAGTGTTTGGTATAATTGCATTCTTTGGATTTTCGTTTCTCGTTTTTCAATGTATATCTCAATTACAAGCTCATAGGACGCAAAGATATTTCGGAAACATACCATAATTGTCCGTGGATACATATAATTATAATGCATCTAAACATGTACCATGCCATGTAGCCGCTATCATATCGCTTTGCCCTCAAATAGGATGTTATTTTATCTTTAAGTAAAGCATGTCTTCATCCATAAAATTACTTGATATGCTGGGCTCTGGTCAGCGCCGGCGTGCCTGCTGTGCTGGAACCAGTCGGTCTCGCTCGCGGCGATGGCCGGAGGCCGGACGGTATGTCTCTGATGCCATCTTCCTGACACATCGGTGGCGGCCGGCGCCGCTGCTGCTCAGCAGGAGTGCCTCAAGCGCCGCAAGTATGCCTGTCTCGGGTCAGGTTACATATTTGCTGCGTTTGCGGTTGAAACTCTGGGGCCTTGGGGTCCTGAGGCTCACCATCTTTTTAAAGAGGTCTCGCGCCGTCTCGTCGAGACCTCTCGTGACAGGCGGGCTGGAACATATCTCGCTCAGAGAATCAGCATTGCTATCCAGCGTGGCAATGCTGCTAGTCTTCTTGGCACGTTGCCTCGGGATACCGATTTGGGACAAATATTTTATCTGTAAGTAGTTAGTTTCAACTGTTCTTTGTAAATATTGTTAATTGTTGTTATTGTAAATAATAAAAAAAAATTATTTGAGTTATTATATATTGTCTCATCACGACTGGACAGATAAACCTATTACTTAGATAAATCTATCAAGAAGCTACCATTAATTCCAAAAAAGTTATTTGAAATTAGAACGAACATCTGTTCAGAAACTAGGCACCTGAAAGCAGTTCCTAAGACGTGCTTTGTTCGCTTAATGGCCCTAACTTCACGCTATGCATACGCGAACACCCCTGGAATTATTAACGGTTACTTATTCGGTGGGTACTTTCTATGAACACTTAAATATTATGTTTTCTGATCATGTGGCGACTAGCTATGCATCGCTATTTTATCCGCGTTTAAATAATATTATACTATATAGCTTTAGGGTGAAGGAAAACATCGAGAGGAAACCTGCATACGTCTGAGAAAAAATTCAAAGGCGTATGTATACTCGTGCTTGAGTAACGGCGATGGACTCGTAATTTTTCACGTTGGCACCTAATATACCTCTGGCGGAACGTGGGTGTGTGGGTATTACCTATACACCTCTGCCTACCCCTTCGGGGACCCTTGTGGGAAGGCGTGAGGATATATTATAGTAATAACTCACGTTATACAAGGTTTGCTTTAGTTTGGAATTAGTACTATTTGTGTGGTAACAATGTTAATATATTTTGAACCTATATTGTCTTTGTGTGTACTTGAGACATTAACCTATATCAGTTCCCCATAAACGTTCCCTTTGGGCACTACAAAGTACGCTATTGCATGTCTGTCGCAGTTATTGCATAGTTTTATGTGCAGTTTTCACGATTTAAGTTGTAAAGTACTACATTACGCTGAAATTCTTAAATTTTAGTACCATTTACAAACAACTTGAGAGCTATTTAGAGCTAGGAAATGATTTGAATAACCATTCGTGATAACTAGAGCCGCGGTGGCCGAATGGTTCGAGTTGAGCAATGCACGATTGCAGGCTCGAATCCCGCCTGTACCAATGTATTTTTTTAACATTACAGTGATTTATCATACTACGAGTTATAAGGTGAAGGTAAAAATTTGAAGAAGCTGAGCTGAATACGTTTGAGTGATAGTAATAATATATCAAAGTGTTTCTTTATTCTACCAAGATGGTAAACAGGCAAGTGCCGATGGTAAGCGGTTTTGAAAAGCGGTTAAAAAGATTCGAATTTAAAAGTAAACGTGTACATGTTAGTGTTTTATGACGAAATACATAATAACGCGGTGAATAAGGTTTCCAGTAATGAGCTCCTTGGAGAGGGGGAGGATTGTTATATAGTGTTGGCAGCAGAGGGATTAGTCCCATTATGAGTTATACAGAACTCTCCGATCACAGAGTGACAACGCGCAAGTGATACTTCGTTATCGTTATCGTTAGCGTAAATAGGCTGCGATTGCCGTTTTCCATCGGGTGGGCCGTATGCTTGTTTGCAACTCTTGTAGTATAAATAAAAAGAAACTTATTTTAGCATGACGAAGCAGTCATGTATAAATATTAAATATAAATATCGCAGGTGGACCCTCGGGGCAGAATTAGGCTTGTAATAAAAAGCTTTTAGCGTTTTATCCTCTTTCTACAGAACCCTAAGAGTTAAGGAAATAGTATCGACGTAATGGTTCGTATAATATGAGAGCAAACGAAACTCAACGGAAAACCAGGAAATAATTATTCCTTTTATTTTAATGAGGCAGTCACTAGCACTGATCGGTCAATTAGGCAAATGGGTAATTAGTTGCCACATTTATAGCTTTGTCGGATTTAAACTAAATCGATTCAGCGGTGCGTGTTTCAATGTTAGTGATGTAACGATCTATAAAAATAGATAAATATAAATACTTAATTTCACAACGTCTCATTTACTTAAAACAAAAGAAAAAAACAATTAATTCGCTATCATGTAGAAATAATTTGGATAATACTTTTATTTAAATACAAGACAAAAATGATAAATGTATATTTTTATTAATTAAGTATATTTATATATAGAAAAAAAAGTATATATAAGAGCCGTGGTGGCCGAGTGTTTCGAGAGATTGCCTGCGATACAAGAATCGCAAGTTCGAATCCCGTCCCGTCGATTAGTCACACCACGAACTTTACGGTGAAGGAAAACATGGAGAGGAAACCTGCATACGTCTGAGAAGCAATTCAAAGCGTATGTATAGCCGTGCTTGAGTAACGGCGACGGACTCGCCATCTGTCACGTTGGCACCTAAATATGTATCTGGCGGAAAGTGGGTGTGTGGGTACTACCTATACACCTCTGTCTACCCCTTCGGGGACCCTTGTGGGAAGGCGTGAGGATATGATAGCAATAGAAATAGCCCAGAAGTGTATTCATTGCCATTGGTCAGCACATTATAAATTCACATCGATTGTCATTTCATTATGTTGACGACCAACGGCCCCCAGGGCCCAGCTAGGTTCGACCCGTCATATTTTATTCAAGCACAGCCTTTGCAAGTGCCTTTGTGAGTGAAAGTTTAATGAACTCCTTTACAATGGGTGTATTTGATGGCCGTATGGTAAAAGTTGTCACTTGCGGGGTTGAAATTCCTTACAGACACGTTCGGGCCCCGGTTATAAATAACGATGAGTTTTAGTATCAATGATTTTCATCAAACTGGCTTACGTTTTAGATGAAATTCAAAGCCGTGGTGGTCAAGTTGAGTCGACTAGTTGCCTGCGACACTAAGATCGCAAGTTCGAATCCCAAATGTAGGTACCAATGAGTTTTTTTAACTTCAATACAGTGATTAGTTACACCACGAGCTTTACCGTAAAGGAAAACAACGAGAGGAAACTTGCATACGTCTGAGAAGCAACTCAATAGCGTATGTATGTATAGTCGTGCTTGTAATATTATAGTATTTAATAGTATTGCTTCAATAGATATTTGAAGGAGAATGTAATATTAATTGTTACAGCATATTACAAGCATTTATACAAGAACGATAAGAGAAGATGTAGGGCCGGCAGATCACGAGCGGATTATATTCGCAAGCACCCATAGCTTTGTACCTTAAGCAGAATGCGAAAGAGGTTGGTATAAAAAAGCGCTAGTCAATTTTTTTAAGTTGTAGATTACATGCCGCCGGTCTGGCTGTAAGTAGGTAGTTATTGAACCCTGTAAGCGCTTACAGAAAGGACCTCTCATAATCCAGATCGCAGATACGCACATATATTTCTTTGGAGTTTTGGAGATCAACACAGGAACGCTAAGAATCAGTATATTTGCATGGTATTCTTCAGGATTTTGAGCGGAAACCACGAAGCCTAAGTGCAAAATTTCGTTCAGCATCAACCCTCATTCACGTCACGTTTCAAGGGTCAGGCCAGTGAGCGACAAGATAATCAACCCCCTAATAACTACTGCTGATATCTGTTACTGTCGCTAGTCGTAAGTCATATTCCAATAACTATCTCAATTTATGGTCTGCGATAACCCTCTATGGGTTCAATTTGATAGTTAATTACATAGATAAGAACTGTGAATGGCCCAGGGGCGAGTGGTTCGATTAGTTGCGTGCGACGCAAAGATTGCAAGTTCAAATTCCGACTGCATCCGAAGTGCACTGATTAGACAATACAAGCTTTACGGTGAAGGAAAACATTGAGATACATACATTTGAGAAAAATTCAAAGGCGTATGTATAGTCGTCCGTACTACCTACATACCTCTGCCTACCCCTAGAATGAAATTGTTGTGTTGTTTCAAATTACAAATTTAAAGAGTAAGCTGCCACATGCGATTATGTACGCTTCATAAAAAAAGTTCGTACTTTTTTTCCCATCAAGAGTACGTCTAGTGCCATCGTAAAATGGATCTAAATGCAAGCTTCAAACCTGTTTTGTACGTACAATACATATTTGTGCGACAATTAATTCAAGTAAGAAGGACAGATTTATACACTCCATATACATCTATCTGTTTCGCACTCTTAAACAATGACAGTGATAGCAGATCATTGACCCATTCACTGAATGTTATCTGCTCAAGAGAGAGGATTTAAAGAATAATAAAATGTACACATTACGTATTCTGGTCCATTCTTCGCTCTCCAACTTTCAAAGGCCCTCAAACAACACGTGCAACGAATTAAACGTTAAAAAGATATGGCACAATCTTGTTACAGTTGAAAAATTAAGGTTCTTACTCAACTGTAAGGACTCCTCGTCCCGGGGAGCTTTACCGCTATTACACAACTGACAATCTTCCTAAGCTGTGGAGACCTTTGAATTTGTAGCGTTTATGTTGTTAGGGAATGTATAAAGGTTCTCTAAAATCAAATTTGCCGCAGCTTTTGTCGTTTTTTAAAAACATAATTACATATTTTCATCATCATCACAAATTTAAGAGCTGGGCTCTTGTCGGCGTCTCTGATGCAGTCCTCTCCATTCGCTTCTGTCCAGCGCAACCTCCTTGACCTCCTTATACTATCACGTCCCTCAAAATAGACAGAGAAAATAGAGCGTTAGTTCTTTCCAGATTTACAGAGCTCTTTCTCTTCATACACATGCATCAGTCTCTTCAAACATCGGGTATATTTTCGAGTACCTTTGATGTCATTGAATGTTCGATCGATTTGATCTAGCTAGAATCTAGATCTAGCTAGAATGTAGTGTAGCTTTGTCTCTTCTTAACACACTATTTATTTGTTGGTTTTAATTACATAAAGAGTTTTACGGTATGAGAAACGTTAAAAGGAAACCTGCACATGCTTGGGAATTTATTTCTAAGACGGCGTATTGGGGTACATACCTCTACTCCCCACTTGCACCTTGCCGAGGACTCTTATACGCGAAACATTTGATGTTTTGTAAATAAAAAATATATAAGTCAAATCCCTCCTCATTATGTGATCTTCATTATATTTATAACTAAATCAAGGTTGGTCTATTCACACCATTTATAATTCAATGGACCAATTCTGATGATCTTTGATATATAATCCGAGAATAGCATACCTAACTATTAAAATATAGCAATTATTGAACGTAGATAAACTATCACTACATTTATTAACTTTGCCGGGTCGATAGGTCAGCTAGTTATTACATAAAATGAATAAAATATTTCTGTTTTTTTTTGTTAATACGTAAAACAGTGCTTAAAAGTTTTTTTTATTCAAAAAGTATGTAAAACTTAAGGACCTACTTATTTTTTTATTAATTCAAAAACTCCTGGCTCATTTTTGAGACGGTAAAAACTTTTTTGCATTCTTTTATTGAAACTTTGTTCTGAAAGCCGGTGGCAGGTTTTTTAAAGGCAATGTAAACAGCTACCCTCTCTCTCTCTCTGTCGGTCTCTGCAAAATCCATAGACTACTATTAATATAGCAAAATCGTTTCACAAATTGAATTGGCTAAAAGGTACATATATACATATCACCGTGTAAAGTTCAATATACGAATATTACGTATATCTCCGCTATATTTCCGTTTGGGATTGGAATTTCTCCTACGCGCAAAATTTGCCTTTAATATTTTATAAATATCAAGCCGATATTTACCAAGAATTCACAAAATATTTACTCATAAATAAGTACCATCTGGTTTTCTTGGCAAATTTTATCTTTATCCCGGTAAGTATCGGGGAAAAATCTTATAAGTGCCCGCTCATCCCGCCGTCCGTTGCAAAGCCTTCCCGGGATTTGTGACGTCATTTGGATCCTTCTTTAGACACATTTTTTGCCGGCACAGCGAGTAAGACAAATGAATTTTGAGTTTCAAACGAGACAGTTAATTTTGATTTGGTGTCTAAGGTTAAGTCAGATTATTAGGGCTGGAATTTGCTTAGAGACTTACCGTACATAAATATAGCTCTATTACTCCTCTACCGAACTACGGCTCTACCGGAGAAGAACCATGCAAAGCTTGATGATGCAAAAAGTTTTAGACAAAAATCTTTAGGTGATTTTTTTTGTCTAAGTTATCCTACTACTGCGTTCGGTCCAACTTTCATAAGGAAAGTGGCGAATTTTCTTCATTTAACACAATATCCTATTAAAAAAAAACTAAGTAGGGTCTTGTCTTAAATTCGCTTCTCGGCCTTTTGGCTAAGATTAGTTTGTTGCAATTCTGTAAAAAATATATGTTTATAGCCATAGATGTTCAAAAGTAGAGTGATATTGATCACCAAGGGAAAGTTATTCTTAAAGTCTGGATGTTAAGGTTTATTTTCTCAGCTTTCCACATACCAATATAGAATATGTGACAGCCCTGTCGGCATTCCAGTTTCTGGCACTTTCACAACGAAGTATAAGCCATGATTAGAGTTACAAGAAGGCAAAAATGTCGCTGTCATGTCTGGAATTTCGGCCATCCGCGTCTGATCCAATTATTCAGGTTGAATTTGTTATGAATTCTCGGATGAGAAAATGTAAACAGTTACCCTAAATTTATGAAATAGGTAAGTGAGGCTCGCTTTGGCAAGGTCGCATTTCAAACAAATAATGGAATTTGATATAGAACAAAAACTAGAATTGGGTTGAAAGAATGGGAAGAATGTAAAGGCAGTCAGCAGAAGAGAGGTAGGGCATATCGGGGTTTTCCATTCGAATTTAGAACTGGGGCAGGACCTCCACCTAATAGAAATAGCCAAATAACACAATTAATTGTGTTGTTCCTACGCGGTGAATAAGGTTTCCAGTATTGAGCTCTTTGGGGAGGGGGGAAGAGTGGCAGCGCGCAAGTGATACTTCGGTATGGTTAGCGTAAATAAGCTATGGAAACCATTTCCCATCAGGTGGGCCGTATGCTTGTTTGGCACTTTTGTGGTATACAAAAAGTTTCAACAACATACATACCTGAACATAAGTCTAGTGATACTCAGATCAACGAAATCGATTAAATCTTCTAGCTATGATCACTTTTCTTTTCGGGGAAACTGTCAAACTTGCATTCCTAGGGGACCTTCCTGGGGACCGGTCGATAGTTGCCCCAACCGAGAGTACCTCTATAGTACACGTGGGCGTATTTGCACTTTTCCTCAGTTGGACTACGGACAGACACAAAAAGCACGTCATGAGAATGGTGGAAATGTCAACGACGGTACCTACGAGCCACATTGCTCTGCATTATATTTATTTATGAACTGTTAAAACTTTAAGGATCTTCGTCGACCGTATATAGGGTTCAGGAATCGTGAGCATTTTTTGTAGTGTGAACAACACATTTGATACATTATACTGCTCTTGTTGTTGCAAGTATTCGAAGGCTACGGTGGTCGCTTAACATCAGGCGGACTGAATGCTGTAGTATATAAGAAACACATCATCATCCTTAATAATTGAATGCGAATAAAGGAAAAGGCTGGAGAGAACTGGCATTCTTCTCTTTAACGCCTGGAATCAGCGTTATTGAATATAATGTATATGTATGCATAAAGCCGTGGTGGCCGAGTGGTTCGAGTAGTTGCCTGCGACACAACGATCGCAAGTTCGAATCCCGACAGCACCAATGAGTTTTTATGAATTTAAGTACAGTGATTAGTCACACCAAGAGCTTTACGGTGAAGGAAAACATCGAGAGGAACCTGCATACGTCTGAGATGCGATTCAAAGACGTATGTATAGTCGTGCTCGAGTAACGGCGATGGACTCGCCATCGGTCACGTTGCCACCTAAAATATATCTCTGGCGGATAGTGGGTGTCTGGGTACTACCTGTATAACTACCCCTTCGGCGACCTCTGTGAGAAGGCGTGAGGATATATATGTATAAAACAAGATTAATAATTCCCTCCCGTATTATTATATAATAATTCCCATAAAAACGGGTCGGACAGCAAAAAGTATGAGTACATTTTGTGAGGTCCAAAGGTTGAGATAAGAACGTTCTCTTCGCCTCATAAATTTAATGCTGTGAAAAATGGTTTTCATATCACACGGGTCGCTTGCTATATGGTATTATGTGGAGCGGAAATCATTGGGTTTTTCTTACATTCGACTTTATATATCTGACAGAAATAATAATAGATATAAGAATAATAATATGATTGATTGATTGGAAAAGAGCTTTCTATCAAATAGTATTTTTATAGCGTTATCTGATTTAATAGGGACGCTTAGTATTGACTTCTTATATAATAATAATATAATATATAATATATCCTCACGCCTTCCCTCAAGGGTCCCCGAAGGGGTAGGCAGAGGTGTATAGGTAATACCCACACACCCACTTTCCTTCTTCTTATTGTGGATATATCTCTGCGAAAATAGAAGTAGCTGCAATATTTTTCTATACTAATATTATAAAGAGGTAAGATTTGTATGTAAGTATGTTTGTAACGAATTGGCTCAAAAAGCACTGGACCGATTTAAGCAATTCTTTCACCATTGGAAAGCTACATTCACCCTGAGTGACATAGAGTATATTTACTTATATAAAAAAAAAACCACTCGTGCGTAGCCGGGACGGACCGCTATAATTAATAGCAGAAAACATAAGAAGATTTCGATGGTTCTAGGCCAGACCTTTTTGGATTGCAACTTCTAACTACATGGTAGTGTGATAGGTGACTGCTAGGTTGAAGACTGCCATCCTCACGCCTACCATAAGAGTCCCCGAAGGGGTACGCAGAGGTGTATTTATAGTACCCATACATTCACTTTCTGTCCGATATATATTTAAGGTGCCAACGTGACAGATGGCGAGTCCATCACCGTTACTCAAGCACGATTATACATACGGCTTTGATTTTTTTCTTTAAACTTGTAATCTTTGTGTTGCAGGCAATTGCTCGAGCCACTCGGCCTCTACCTCTATTAATATTATTTTCATGCTTATTCTGGCTTACCCAGGATTATCTGTAAAAATAAATAATATAATATAATATAAAATATAATATATATATAATAATAATTTGTTTGAAATATGCATCCTATAATTTCGAATATGTAGTATTCGAATAAATCGTGTACGATTCGATGTCTCACTAGTATCACAGTTATATAGCTGACGACAATATGTCGGTAAATGTATCGAGAACACTGTATTCGATTTTAGTCGACCTCGAATGAGCTTCATTGTTCCGTAACAATAGGTGGATTTAGAGCATTGTGATGGCACTGAAATTGTGAGCTACGATTGTATAGGCGTATTAAATATGTTTGGGAAATTGTACATTATAAGAAATATTAATAAATACCTTGGGACAATTCCACTCAAATTGATCTAGCCCCAAACTAAGCAAAATTTGTTCTATGGATACTAGACAACGATATACATACTTATATAGATGGATATATACATAAATACATAGAACATCCAAGACTAAGGAATAACTACAAATACTCGTGTTCATCACACAAATATTTGCCCTCAGCGGGAATCGAGCCAACGACCGCAAGCTTCGTAGTCAGGAGCTCTTATCGCTAGACCAGAAGGCCGTCAAATATATAAAATCATTAGCCTTTCCCGTGAGGGCGGGTGAACAACACCATATTTTTGCCGGAAATCAGCATTAAATGGAGCCTTAATTTTGATTACTTAAGGGACGATTTAAGCTGAGTAAGCGGTTACCGCCGCCTATGGCTGCAACAACAGGATTGCTAACGCGTTGCGTCATTGATAAATTACTACACTTTCAGTGCAGAAAAAACTCATTGGTACAGTTAGAGCTTGAACAATTTTTGCAATGCAGGCGGCTCCGACCACTCGGCCACCATGATGGATCAAATATTTCATGACTAATTTGCCAAAAGTATTCATGGCAACACGGCATATCTCGCTACAACCCTGAAGTCCGACACGACTTTATAATCATTTCGTTACCATAAATGTTGGAACGCTATTAAGTTAAAGCCTTCAGGCTCCTAACCACGAAAGCGATGGGCAGAGATCTCGATTATCGCAGTAAATGAGTGAACTTTGAACGAATTAATTTGGGGAATCTCATCATATAAGGTAAGTTAATTAACTTATAATGTTAATGTAGCTTCACTGCGGAATTTGTTCATGATATATATTGTTAATTTCCTTCTAGCACTTATCCACGTGCGATGGAGGTTTATTGCTAATAAACCATATGCAAAGTTTTCTATTAAATGGATCAGTTGGCTTCTAGAAGTTATACGGCGACGATGCAATAAAATAAATAGCTTCAAACATGACAAAACGTCAATTTGTGTATGTGCGTCTTCCCAAAAGGGTCTCAGAAGGGGGTAGGCACCGATCTGTATGTAGTATCCAATCCACACCCGCTTTCCGCCAGAGATATATTTTAGGTGACGTGACAGACGACTATACATATGCCTTTGACTTTCGTCTCAACGTTTGTAGGTTTCCTCTCGATGTTTTACTTCACCGTAAAGCTCATGTGACTAATCACTGTAGGTACTGTGAGAAAAACTCATTGGTACAGAGACAGACGAGAGCCAACACGATTGAATTTTAAATATGATTGTATTATGTACATTACTTATATGCCTCAATCCATTGTGTGTGTGTTTGCGTGCGTGCATGTTTGTGTGTGTGTGTGTGCGAGCGCTTATACAGCTCGCGCGATAAGAGTTTGGCTTTGACCGTTATTGCGCAGAAATCAGAAATTGGGTATCAACGGGCAATTAGCGGGGTGCGGGGCGGGGGTGTAGGCGCACGCGGTGCTCTGATTGGCGCTCCAGTCGTTCCCTGCCTCTCGCACCGATACGACGTACCGCGCACTCCTGTTGTACAATCACGTTCACAAGTGAATTGCAATTTTTGTTAATTGTTTATTGTTGTCGATTGTTATTATTTGTTGAGTTTGTTTGTTTAAGTTTGTCAGTTAAGTTTTTTTTTGTTAAATATTAAAAAGTGATTTGAAAATGCGTAAAAAAACATTGTTTTAAAAAGGCAAGCACGGAAAATATCCAACCTGGTACATAAAAAAGGAAAAGTATTGTGTACGTGACAGTACCCATGCGCAGTAATCCCCTCCACCCGAAGGCCAAACTCTCGCCGCGCGATCTGTACCAAGCATCAATCCCTAAAAGCATTTAAAAACAAACGTTATTCAAACAAAGCGAATAAAGAGTGTTTCTGACTAAGCTTAATGAATTTAGTTTTGAATGTACAATTGTCAAAACTGGCGACAATGGTCGTGTCACATGAATTAGTTTATATTAGTTTCTACAACTTTGTTATAGTTGCCTGAGTTCAGCAGAGAAGGTTTTATACGTCGTGTGTTTCTATCATAATGTATATATATGGTTCTTATATAATTAATTACATTTTATATAGTTTACCTTCACGTCTTCCCACAAGGTTTCCCGAGGGTAGGCAGGTGTAAAGCCCACTTTTCGTATATTCATATATATATATTTATTTTAGGTGCCGACGTGACTGATGGCGAGTCCATCGCCGCACGCATCAACTCAAGCACGACTTACGCCTTTAATTTCTTCTCAAGCGTATGCTGGCTTCTTCTCGATGTCTTCCTTTACCGTAAACACGAGGTGTGACTTATCACTGTACTTAAGTTCAGAAAAACTCATTGGCACAGTCGGGATTCGAATTTATTATCTTTGTGTTGCTGGTAACTGCTCGAACCACTCGGCCAAAATGGCTCTGATTAATAGTTTAATAACCTATCATATATTATATATACCCGATTGGTTGCGCTGCGATCGTGTTTCAGTAAATTTATGATTTTCACCCGAGCGAAGCTGGGCGGGATAGCTAGTATTTACATATATTTATTCATATGTACATATTTAAGAAGTCTCAGAAAACGGACAGTTGCTCAAATACGAGTAACTTGCTTGGGCAACAAGATTTGATCAGAATTTTAAACTTTTACAGCATAAGTAAATCAAACATTCAGCCGAGAAAATTGCTGAGAGCGTTGGCTTCAAGTGAAGTTAGATATATGGGCGAGCGATGCTAATATATTGAAAGCTTCACACATCGCAGACATTACTCGCTAATGGCTCTTGCGGCGATACATACATATTGATATGACTATCTGCGGCCTGCGGTTTTCCTCGCGGTTAAGTGGCAACCTAAAAATCCAACGAGAACTTTTTATGTGATCGCTTAATTATATGTTATTTGTAGGTGGGAAAATATATATGTATATATTAGTTTTTATTTTTAGGTTGAATATTTAAGGTAAAAAAGGCCAGTCCCACCACGAGCTATACGAGGAAAACATCGACTAGAAACCTGCATACGTTTGAGAAGTGAGAGAGAGAGAAGAGAAGTTTTTAGTGACGGCGATAGACTCGACATCTATCACGCCGGCACCTAATAATATATCTGGCGGAAAGTGCGTGTGTGGGTACTACCTCTGCATACCCCTTGAGGGACCCTTTGAGGAAAGCGTGAAGTTAAATACTGCTCCTGGAAGTCGGTTTAAAACGTAAACTCACTTAAAATGCCCAAATTTCGTAGTTAATGGTCCTAATTCAATAACAAATGCTTTCGACAGACCTTCAAATGGATTCGGTATTAATATCAATTAGTTACGGTTACCCTTCATGTTAATCCATTGTTAACTAATCCGGAGCAAAACCTCGCAATTTACATTAGTTTAAGCCTTGATTATTCATCCGTTAGCACTTGTTTAATTTGCCACTTATAGTTCGAGAGCAAGTGGACTTTTTGCATCTACTGATATTAAAAAAAATACGATGTATGTCTGACGCCAAAATTGTTATTATTTTTATTAATTTTGATATACATACATATGAGACATAGGCTAAATTTAGGCTCGAAATTAACTTTAATTTTTTAAATGTATGTACAGTGTTCAATCACACAGAATTTTCAGTGAAGGAAAATATTGAGATGTAAAGAGAAATTTATATATGTTTAAGAAGAAATTCAACGTCTTACGTAAGGAAAGTCATGCTTGAGAAAGCTAGGTGGACCCACCATTTGTCAAGTTCGCACCTAAATATGTCTCAAAGAAAAAGAGTGTGTGTCATCTCTATCTGTACGTCGGCGACATGTCTGAAGATGTGAAGATAACATGATGAACATCATCAATTTCTCACTCACCACTTTAATCGACCGAAAACGTATGAAAGCAACTGCTAAGTAATATGATCGTTGTAATTACGTCCCACAACGTAACCTACCCGTAAAATTTACACTTTTATTTTAAAATACAACCATTAAAATGTCACTTGCAAGCGTTAAACAAGTTAAACTGCGACCCGTGTATCGCGTTAAACACCCAACGCGCTAACGGCTGTAGAAGGAATGTTCACCCATATGTATATACAGGACCGAATTAAATTTTGGGCAGATCGTTTATACACTGGCTTACTCATTTGTTTTGTTTTGTTATACCACAAGAGTGGCAAATAAGCATTTGGCTCGTCTGATGGGAAGGGGCTACCGTAGCATATTTACGCTCACGATACCGAAGTATCACTTGCGCGTTGCCACTGTGTATTCGGAGAGTTATGTGAGCAGCATAACCCTCTGCTGCCAACACAATTTAACAACCC
>JACCPG010006890.1:0-53534 GCA_016069955.1 Drepana arcuata | reverse complement strand
TGAATTAACATGAATCCTAATCTATTTTAAAATTGATTCATTTTAATAAGCCAGATTAAGATAGCAATCTTATTTGTCATAACATATCCAATTTTTGCATGCCGGAATGAGTAGTGTTAAAATGCTGCTAAGGTTGCTGTAGTAGTTACCAGCACTGGCAGAGTCAGAGAACTCAGACTTTTATTGTAGCCTATGATGAAGTTGACAATACTGTGGCAACTGTAATATATATCATGATATAAAGTTTACCTGGTACCATCAGTTTTCACTGCAATAATCGGAATCAGAATTTCTATGCGTAGATCGCTTTCTTTTCTTGGCTGTTGAAGCCGTTACCTCATCCTCCGAGGAAGAAAAACTCTTCTTATCCTCTTCACTCAGACTGAGAGAGGGGTCACCACGGTCAGAGACTATCCCGGAATACCGCTGGTCGATCATTTACCTGAGCACTGCAACGGCAGTAAGCTCGGTTTCGGTATTGATACAAACATTATTACCGAACTAACAATTACGCGCACACATAATAAAAAACTTTCAATCGAACTTCCACGACTATTATTTAAACATTTCCTGTAGTTTTAAGTGTATAAGACTTATAATAACATAAATTTAGTTTACAAAACAAGATTTTACATCCATTGGCGGCAAAATTTAAAGACGCTATGAGTGACAGTTGACACCGCGCTCCAGGATACGACAAATTTGGCGCGCGCTACTGCGAGTGAAAGAGAGAGAAGTATAAAAACATGAAAACTTGGTGAGTTATTCCATTTAATTTGGCAAAATGGCGAAATCTAGAGACAGCTTCTTCAACCAACGCTGTGTGTTTTGGAGAACACATAATAATAAATTTTCGTAGAATTAATTTGTATTTACTTGATTACTCGTTCAAATCACAATATTAATCGAAGATTGAAAAGATGTACAACGATTCAAAATGGAAACGCAGTGAGTTCAACACAACGGGTGACAACCGTTCACTCTCACGATCCGCACTGCCCACTCAACCGTGTGGGTCGTCTCACACCCCCGCAAGGGGGTGGAGGAGTCCGTGCCGGGGCTGATGGCCCCCTGACGGAGGGGTCAAATCGCCGCACGTAAAGACGTGCGGGGCGTTGGATTTGCCTGCAGGAGGTGCTGGCCGGTGGTATATGTGCGCCGCCTGAACGGCCGCGCTCGAGTATCCTATTCTTCACGCCGCCCTCGGCGCGGTACAAGCCAGCCGGGTGAGACCCCGTTGGGGGAGGCCCGGCTTAGCGACCTGCGAGCGGGCGGCGGCTAGGCGGTCCTCGTAGCGTGGCTAGTGGTGAGTCGTCGTGGTGTCGGTGGTGGTGTGCGTGCGCGGGGCGAGCTCCCGCGCGTATGGCCGCCCGTCGGGTGGTCGCGCGTGCTGTGGCGCGAGATCCCGCAGGTGCGGGAATCGCGACGCGTCAGCCCGCGCGAACATGTTGGCGGCCATGCGCTTGATGAATTCGTCCAGGCTCTCAACTTTGAGGTCACGTGCGATCGTGGCATTCCTCACGTACCGAGGCGCGCCCACTATGGTTCGCAGGGAGGTGTTCTCTTGGCTTAGTAGCTTTTTTTTGTTTGTTGCACTAGCTAGTGCGAACCAGGCGGGCGCGGCGTACGTGAGGCGGGACCGCACGTAGGCCTTGTAGACCCCCAGTTTGACTCTGAGGGGCAGGCGAGATGTGAGCACTGGACGAAGAAGCGCTCTTGTGACACGCACATTAGCGACGACTCTGTCCACATGGTGGGATATGTTCAGGCGGCGATCTATACTTACCCCGAGGTACTTCGCGGTATTCGACCACTCCAATTCCTGTCCTTGCATCTTGAGCTTCGGTATGTTGCCGTGCGTAGCGTGCGAGACGAGCAACACCTGTGTTTTAGCCACGTTCACCGATAACCTCCACTTCCCCAGCCATTCAGGCAGGGCGTCGAGGGCCCGCTGCATCTTGGACGCGGCGTGGTTTTTCGTGATGGATGAAGTGTAGTACGCCGCGTCATCGGCGTACAGGGCCAGCTGGGCCCCGCCTTCGGCTGGGATGTCATCGGTGCCCACTCAATCCGATCACTGTCGTTTTTATCCTCCCAAGCGCTCCAACGTCAGATGCCAAGAAACGACAAAACATTCCGAAATGTCACCACGTTGTATTGACTTCACTCAAGTAAACTACTTGACGTTTCCGTTACATTCAATTGCTTTGTTTAACTGTTAAATTACTGTTGGATTTATTAAAATCATTAAATTTGTAATCTGATTATAAAAACTGATTTTCGTAATTAAATTAATGTCTAGTTGATGGTACTGCGACATATAAATTGAACAAGTTATTATAATATGAAAAAGAGACCGAGTGTGCTATATCGGTATATGGGCAAATTCTAGAGCAAGTGAATTAATTTGTTGGAAGCATGTTCACATGTGATATAACATATTTTTATATTTATATATTATATATATATATATATATATATATATATATATAGATTTTAAAAGGTATATACGAATATTAACATAAGTTTATACATGTATATCTGTTGCCATTACTTAAGTAATGCAACTAAGCGAAGTATCGGAGTCAGTAGACGTCGCGCGAGCTCTCTAATCAATTATTATTAACTAGTGGATCGCCCTACTTTCCACGAGTGGAATTTGTAAGAAAACCTTAATTAGGTCGTAATGTATTTTCATATCTGTGGCGATGAGTAAAATAAGTAATACTTAATTAATGTTCTCATCCGGTTTCGAGAAAAAGTACTCGAAACCTGCTCGAAACGATAGAGGTATGTTAGTCTAGAGAGAACTGGCGCTATACTCTCCCTGACTACCTCGTCTCATGAGAGACTCGGCGTGATAATATTTATGGATGCATGATACTTAATACTTTTTTAAACATGTGTTTGCATTTCACCAGGTGTATTGGCGTACATTTCGTTTAGCAAGCCAAATAATACAACTCCTTCCAAAATCAATCCGCAACTGATATTATGCCGGAGGTGTCATAAAGGCATTGATTTGTTCCCCCGTTTTTATTATTTTGATTTACAAACAAAAGAGGTCGTGATACCGAGGATTTATCGGCAATCAGTTGTTGTATATTGTACATATAAAGTGGGTGTACGGCTATTAGCTATACACCTCTGCCCACCCCTATGGAGACTCTTGTGGGAAGGCGTGAGGATATACATATAAGCTTTCCTTAAAATAACATGTAAGATTTATAATATAAAAGATATTTGCTCGTCTTCTTGGCACGTTGCCTCGGAATACCGATTTGGGCCAAATATACATGCATACATATCATCACGCCAAGTCCCTAACGGGGTAGGCAGAGAGTATGGAGCGCCAGTTCTCTCTAGACTTACATACCTCTTTCGCTTCGTCCACATTTGTCATGTCCACATGGGTCAAATATTTTATCTATATGTACTGTTTCAACTGTTTTTTGTAAATATTGGCAAAAGTATATACGAGATCTTATGTTATGTGATGTATAAATTTATGCGGAGATGTATATAGAGATAAATACCTTGGTACCTAGCCGGGCCATAAAAATTATAATCATCGGATTTCCAGAAGCTTCGGAGTGACGTCACGAAACTGCCAATTAATTTTAGTTACGGCGGAGACGGCCGGATAAATATCCTTAATGAACTGACCACTATCTAATTAAGGAAACGGACATTACCTTCTAACCGTGCCAATTCAATTTACATAACGTAAAACAAAAAGATTATATTCGTGATTATGTGTTTGTTCGAATATATTCTCGTCTTCGTACCAGGGTAGGCAGAAGTGTAACAACATCCCACTATCGCTGGAGATATATTTAGTTGGTCAGATAATCTGTCGCCGTTCCTCAAGCACTATAGTCGTGCCAAGTCTTCGGATTTGTTCTCAAATTTACATAGGTATGGCGGTTTTCTCTCGATGTTTTGGTTTACCATTAAGGTCGTGGTGTGCTAAAGTTCAGAAAGTGACGCTTGTAACTCCAGTGGTATCACTCGCGCGTTGCCGACCCTGCAGGAATCTCTTCTCACCCTTCATGAAGAACTCCATGCTGTACTCTCCAGGGAAAACCTCAACGGCGAGTTCATTCCACAGTCTGAGCGTTCGAGAAAGGAAACTCCTATGGAACCGCGCACCATTTGATATAGTCGGGATATAAAAACTTAAACATTGGAATGCGACTATTGGAACTACTAGGCCACCACCGCATTATATAATAAAGTATTCGTGCACCTTTGTTTTTATTTGTCAATGACTTGGATACTAGGCCTTCAGTCGCATACATTGAAAATTTTACCTTGTCATTTGAAAAATAGTCTTGAAGCTAGACTCAAAAGTTGTAAGTGTGTGAAGAAAATGTTCATCACGTCGAGTCTCTAATTCTCTTTGCCTACCCCGTAATGGACACGGCGCGATGGTCAATGCACAATCATTACAAATATTAACATATTCACATGGTAGTGGATGTACTAATATATGTTGTATAAATATTCAACTTGTATTAAGTACAACCAGGTCGGTGAAACTTTGTATATTAATATTTTATTAAAGGGTATCGATATCATAGATTGTTATCGATGGATCGCGGGGCAAGCTCGTATAAACGTCCGAACTTGCGCAATAACTGCCAAGCGAGTTATTGGACCGTTAAATAAATATATCTAACCATTTTCCATAATATGAGTAAATAAGTAATACACAAGAGTCGTGTTGGAAGCCGAGTGGTTCGACTGCATCGCAAATATTGCAAGATCGAACCCCGAATGTACCAATGAGTTTCTCTGCAATAAATTACAGTGATTGATCACGCCGCGAACTTCAAGGTGCAGAAAAAACCTGCAAACGAGTGAGAAGGAATTGAAAAACGTTAATATATTTGTGTTTGTGAAATAGTGTTGGATTCTCTCTGTCACATTGTATCACACGGTACACCGATGCCTACCCATACCTACAGGAACACAATGAAAATATATACATACATATCATCAAGCCGAGTCCCTAACGGGGTAGGCAGAGAGTAAAGAGCGTCAGTTCTCTCTAGACACGCTTCTTTTTTCGCTTCGCTAGCTTTCGCTTCGTCCACATTCATCGGTCTCTTCATACATGCTCGTCGGTTTCGAGTACTCTTGACATTCCCATCCTTAAGCGTCCGATCGATAAAAATATATTGTTGTTGATTAAAAAAGCTAATCATATTGTGCTATACATACGTTATACCTACTTATAAATAGGTCGTGTAAAAACGAATACGACCCGGAACAAAGGAGGCCGGAACAATTTAGCTAAGGCAAAGTTGGCTGAACGTTGCCCCAGAGTATATTCAAAGACAAAGGAGGTTGTCGACTATTTATGATCATCTTCTGACTTTTATAAGGGCGTGAATGGACGTTAGGGGAGAGAATAAATACCTAAATAAAAATCTGAATCACAATGGCGTAACTAGTGCCAGTTAAAAGAGCCTGAATAATACCTGAACAATCATATATTAAGAATGATTAAACTACAGATAAACAATATGACGTTATATATTTACTCCTTTATCACTTACTTTTTATTTACTTTTTATTTTCGTAATTGCTATTAGTTCTTGTGGGTCAATTGACAGTCAGAATGTTTCGATCAGAATGTATCGATCGACTTTCACTGGGCTATTATACAATTAAAATTGAATTTCCAATGTTCCAATTATTCTGAGTGGAACCAATCATCATCATAGCAATACTTAAGGGAGTTCAGAATCGCTTTAGGAAGATGAATGTCAAAGTTGTTAGGAAATTCGGTTTGTTTTTCTAATTCGCAAAGTGATGTAATCATCTCGTCTGTGTTCCATCAAAGCTAACACTCGCTCATAATCTAATTCCGTATTATTAGAGTGGAGGCAGGGTAGGAAAACATTGCCGGCCGGTGTCGTGACGCCCGCCATACGATGCCGGATCGATAGCTAGCCCCAATCTCTGAAATTATCCAGTAATACACGCTACATGGCTTAAATTGTCCAGAACTACTCACTGCGCCGCTAATCCCAGCTGTACAAGCAGTCTCGTTCAAAGTCTAGATGATTCTTGATTCTTCAACCCCCTGATATATCTGAGAAGAAATTCAAAGACAGTGTGAGAAGCTGCGCCTATGGGACTATTTATTTTTACATTTATTATTACTGTTTTGAATACCAATACAATGGAGGACGTATGTAATATTTGAGTGAGAGTCATATCGTTCTTTTTAGTTGATTTAAAGCTACATCAGATCGCTAATCTCGAGTTCAGCGAATTGCGCGCGTGTGTGTGTAACCATTCATGTATTGAGAGGCGAATCGACCATAATCCGTCATAAAACGATACGTTAGCACTCCCGCGCACAATACTGACTTAACGGAGATGGGCCATCAAATAATAGAATATGATCAACGAAGGGGCCGGCCCAGTGCCGCGGAGTTCCTCGCAACGAACACGGTGTGGACCATTGATACAAAAATGCGTAAAACAAAACAGAGCTCTTCCGTTGTCGGTGTTGAGTGCATCTGGCCATAAACTATAAAGGTTGATTTTCTCACCGCTCCAGAGAAAAGTGCTTTCGAAAGGGGATGTGTTATGTAATTACCTAACTGTTTACGTGTTTTCTGTGAGTGTTTATTCAGTGCGCTGTGCGTATTAAACTTATATACTTGGCTATACCCTACTATAGTGTTTCCACAAGCGGGTACTTTCATACTTATAAGGATTTTAACTTTTGAATGGTGCTTTTTGCGTTTATATCGTATACATATTGGATGGTAATTGAATGTTTTATTACTTTAAATACGTAATTGGATAATCGAATACAAACGTCTCAAACGTTTCCCGTAATTTTTTTGTTTGTAAAGTATAAGGATGTAAATTGTTGGTTTTGCTTCCGGGTATGTACGGGATCAAAGTATTAATAATCTGTTTGGAGGGTTCCGTTTCGTTGATAATACTTAATACCTCCCCTAAGCGATCTTCAAGAGCGAAGTTAATAAAGGGATTCGAATGGAAATCCTATAAGACTCAATTTATTCCGCCAACATAAAGATGGTTCAAATTTCAATTTCACTTGTATTTTATCAAGTGTTTTCTTTACCTTTGCATAAATTATGGTCGTACGATAGTATTATTATTATTCCCATGGTTTCTGGGCGTTTCTGAGCTCGTCATGGTCGTATCATGACGTGCTATTGCCATACTAAACCATAGTGTTAAAGAGTCAAATTTGTACAACAGATACATAATAATATAATATATCCTCACGCCTTCCCATAAGGGTCCCCGAAGGGGTAGGCAGAGGTGTATAGGTAATACCCACACATCCAACAGATACATTTCCCTAAAATTGAATAGGTATAAATATCTTTAGACTTTACCACTAGTGCTTACGAAGACAGAGACGTAACACGACACCAGCATTCTGTTCGCCCGAAATATTTTTTATCTGCCAATGTGACAAATATGGAATCCGTCTTTGAAAATCTTCTCAAACGTATGTTTTCTCTCGACATTTTTCTTCATTGTTCAGTTCGATGTATGAAGAATTTTCATTCTAGAACAATGATTGCAATATAGCATATTTTTTTTATTTTTTGTATAGCACTGGTTTGGAAAACCAGCACGCAGCCCGCCTGTAGGTAAGCGGTTACTGACGCCAATGGACGTTTGTAACTTGACCAGGGGTATCACGCGCGCGTTGCCGACCCTGCAGGAATTATTTCACATCCATGTTGAAGAACTCCATGCTGTACTCTCTAAGGAAAACCTCAATGGAGGGTTCATTCTACAGCTTGAGCGTTTTTTTTTAAGGTGTACTGCAGCTATTCTGCGTGGCTTTCAGTCTCCTGGTCTCCGTCATTTTGATATTAATATTAATTTAAAATTTCACCTGCGGTACATCTCAGTACAGGTTTAGGTAGAATATGCGAAAGTATAATAAGACTCTGGCAGAAAGTGGGTGTGTGGGTACTCCTACACACCTCTGCCTACCCCTTCGGGGACCCTTATTGGACCCTTATGGGAAGGCGTGAGGATATATATTATTATAATAAAACTCAACTTTTCTACAAATCGCCGGTCATCACAGACACATAAATTTGCTGTTCCAAATCCCTATGTATAAATTTGGCATCTTAATCTTGAGTGATATACCTATGCTTAGGTTTGTTACCGCCCATTTCCCTAAAGGCTTTGCTTTCTATCAAAATATCATTACACGCATAATGTGTTTCCACGCAACGCCTAAAACGTATTTCCCTAGGTTTCATATGAAAAATAAAAGCTTTATTCTGTTTCCATTGTCAATAAAATTATACAGTCCAATCACAGACCCGTAGACGTTAGGCCCTCGAAACACAAGAATAAAATATAAAGCAGTATTTTCACCTTAATTAACATGATTATGCTCACAGCTTGCCCAATTATCAAGGGTCGGGTCGACCAAGAAATACCGCGAAGTAGCCATTTTTGGGCCGCCGTCGTATAGCGCAAGGGTATTACTGTACATAATGAGGATAACATGTACCTCAATATAATGTTACCTGAGAATAGCTGAGTGCGTTCGTGCCGAATTTGTGAGCAGCTGCTCCTCCTTAGTAATGGACTTACGAGTCACGCCTTATTTATATACATTTGCAGATATATATACAAAGGTGTACAGTCAATTGTAGTCAATTGTACTGTCTTCACACTTTCCCACAAGGGTACGCAAAGGTAGATAGTAGACCACACACCCACTTTTCGCCGTAGATATATTTTATATACTAACGTGTCAGATTGCGAGTCAGCCAAACCAAAGCCAGGTACTTATTAAGTGCTTAGTAGACAGCTATGTGCACCTTTCGTTGACGACCGTCTGGTCTAGTGGTTAGAGCTCCTGACTGCGAAACTTAAGGTCGCGGGTTCGTATCCCGCTGAGGGCAGATATTTGTGTGATGAACACGAATATTTGTACCTTAGTCTTGGATGTCCTATGTATTTAAGTATATATCTATCTATATAAGTAAATATAACGTTGTCTAGTTACCATAACACAAGCTTTGCTTACTTTGGGACTAGGTCAATTTGTGTGGAATTGTCCCAGGTATTTATTTATTTTATTCGTTGTGTTCGGACCTCGGCTTAGGGCTTTGCTCTATAAAATCTGTACATTTATGATCTATACAGCTAAGTAACTACTGGTCACGTAGTTACTTAGCTGTATAGCTATTAACCATAGCTCAATCACTAAGGTAGAAACCGCATTCCGTAAGACTTTCCGGCAGATACTTTCCCTCTAGTAGGTGAATACATTTATTTACTTAAATAACTATTAACAATATTTAAAAAATACAGTATACAGACTAACTACTTAAATATTTAATACGACAAGAAGATCTACTAGGGTAAATATATAATTCAGAAATAATTTTGCCATTTATACAATTCGAGTTGAAATTAATCTATTAGTTTCACCCCGGTTTATGAATAAGATATCATTTAATCTGGTGACTTGACGTGGCTGCTTGTAAGAAATTATTATATATTCATACCAATAATATACCTAAATGTGAAAGTAACTCTAACTTGTTAGTTATGCTTATTCTTTTTTTACGAGTAAATCTAATATTATAAAGCTGAAGAGTTTGTTTGTTTGTTTGTTTGAACGCGCTAATCTCAGGAACTACTGGTTGGAATTGAAAAATTATTTTTGTGTTGGATAGTCCATTTCTCTAGGCAGGCTTTAGGCTATATATATATAAAACATCACGCTACGACTAAAAGGAGCGAAGCTTAAATGAAAAATGTTGCAAGAACGGGAAAAAATATTCCTTTTTGAGAGCTTCCGTTGCGTACGCTGCGTAAACGGTTTAAGTTACGAAGATATCATGTTTGAGGGAATGGTTCCTCTTTAAAAGTTCTAAAAAAAAGTCCGCGACAGCATATGTCTATCTTTTAAGATTGACTCACTATAACCTTTTATATGGCAATCAAGTCCACGATGGGCTCCTGAACTACTTAACCGATTTCAATCAAATTTGCACACCGTTTGCAGTTTGATCCAACTTAAAAGAAAGGATAGCTTACATCACAATTGGACCCGATAGGTGGCGCTCCGATCGTGTTTCAGGAAATTTTACTTTTTCACCCGGGCGAAGCTGGGCGTGACAGCTAGTTACTCCATATTTCTTAGAGCAAGAGATCGGAATATTTGTTTTAGGCTTTGAGCACGATAGAACTTGATTATATTTTATTAATATATCATTCGAAATGAAATGAAATAATTTATTCGCCAGAACACGGTTAGTAACATAATGTGATGTGAACTCCTAATACACTATATAGTGGTAAACCACTATATAGTATGTTAGTACTAGGGAAACTTTAGCATTTATTTACTCAAGAACAGAAACAAAATGTAGTTTAATGAGGGATAGTTATGTAGAATTGATGTTTCCAAACGATGGAATATCAAATCCAGATAAAATGAAAACTTCTTAACAGTCGGTACATACATTTAATCGCGCGTTCGACCACACAATATTCGCATGCGAATTTTGCCGTAGGTATTTATATATGATGGATACAATGCAATATTTTAAAAACAATTATATTATATATCCTCACGCCTTCCCACAAGGGTCCCCGAAGGGGTAGGCAGAGATGTATAGGTAATACCCACACACCCACTTTCCGCCAGAATTATATTGTAGGTGCAAACGTGACAGATGGCGAGTCGGTCGCCGTTACTTAAGCACGACTATACATACGCCTTTGAATTACTCCTCAAACGTATGCAGGTTTCCTCTCGTTGTTTTCCTTCACCGTAAGCTCGTGGTGTGACTAATCACTGTTCTCAAGTTCAGAAAAACTCATTGGTACAGTCGGTATTCGACCTTGCGATCTTTATGTCGCAGGCAACTGCTCGAATCACTCAGCCACCACGGCTTCAAAAACAATTACATACAATATTTTTAGTAAAAGTCCGAGTTTCTTATATTTTCATTAGAATCGACCTTTAGAGAATAGTATTTTTTTTCACTGAACCATTTTAATGCAAGCCCTTGTAAGTAAGTTGTATTTTGGTAAGCGGATGAAATAGCAGGCACAAAAATGAAAAGCTAAAATTATATTATAAGGATAGCCGTGGTAGCCGTGTGGTTCGAGTAGTTGCGACACAAAGATCGCAAGTTCCAATCACGACTGTACCAATGAATTTTTCAGTACAGTGATTATACAACAACGAGCTTTACGGTGAAGTAATACATCGCACTACCACGTATGTACGTCGGCCAAGTACTTAAGTATATAAATAGAAAATAACGAACTCTATAAGTACAAATAACCCGTCCTAAGTAAACACATTGCTTTACTTAGGTCACTGGGATGAAAATAGAGCATTCCGCGTGCTTGGCTTGTAAATGTTCAGTACTTTACGGAATTAAAAGAAAAATAAAGCTAAGTGTTCCATTGTTGTTAAGTAAAAGAAAATGCATTGGATGAAATTGGAAACAGATTAGCCAGGTATAGCTAGGTTAACACATGGATGTTTCTTAGATTGCCTTGAGGCTTGAGTATTTATTATATAGTATATGTTAAGCCCTCGTGGCCGAGTGGAACTTATTGTTGCCTGCAATACAAAGATTGTACGTTCGAATCGCAAATGTATCAATGAGTTTTTTTGAACTTATGTACAGTTATTATTCACACCACGAGCTTTACGGTGAAGGAAAACATCGAGAGGAATCCTGCATAACTTTTAAACTTCGAATGTATTTTTGCTTCCCTTTCATTGCCCTATAACGTATATCATATCCTATTTTCTGTCACAACCTGTTTATCGTTGTCTAGTTCCCCTGATGCAAGCTTTGCTTAGCTTGGGATCTGGTCAGTTAGTTTGGAATTGTCCCAAGGTAATTATCAAATTAATCGGGGCTCAGCTAGCATTAGTGACGTATGCAGGTTTCCTATCGATGTTATCTTTCACCGTAAATTCACCCATGGTGTGATTAATCACGGTACATACATTCAGGAAAACTCAGTGGTACATTTGGGATTGAAACATCAAATCTTTGAGTTGCAGGCGACCATTCGAACCAATCCGCCATCACGGCTAATCTCTTCTTCGACCTATAAATAAATCTCGTAGAGCATTGTTATTCAACTGCGAAACAAGGAAGACATTATTTCTATTTGCTGGCCAACCAGAGGGTCTTAACTATGTCTTGATAAGATTGCAGGGGATGTCTCCCAGCCCTCGTAGGATAATCGAATCACAGCATTTTAAATTTCCCCAAGGAATAAAGTGCCTCCGTTGATTTGATTTTATTTGTAACAAAAACGGCCGTTGCTTTTATAGGCTAACTAGATAGAAGCCATGGCTCAACGCAATTCGGACTCTGAAATTAAATCCGAGTGTAAAAATATACAAAATAAATACCGTCATCCTTTTTCTATTATCACCCCCATACTCTGTGACTAAATATTATGGGTCAGTAATATTTTTTTTGGATTCTGCATTCGATTATTATTATGGCATTGTATATTCACCCTTGGCGGAAGAGGAAGCAGCAGATAGTTTTACTGAAGACATGTTTAGACGTGTCCGTCTTAGTCTTTAAGGCACGACATTACATACGACTTTGAATTTCTTCTAAGGTGATTATCTCACGATGATTTCAGTCATCGTAAATGTTGTTGTTGACTTCGTACTTCTTAAAATAATGAACTACCACTAATGTGGTCTGGTCTCTCTTTCAATACAATAACGTTATTCAGCAAGCGTAAGTTATATAACACGTTTTTCTCTCTAATACGTCACACCAAAGCCGGAACTTGTGTTGTTGAGACCAATTTGTTAGTAAACGACAGTGACCGCTATTTGGCACTCAGGATAGCCCTCATCACCTTCTTATTGTCGAAATATATTGAATATAAACTCTGCTCAGTTGTAATAAAGTTTGTATTTATACAGGGCGGCTCACCGGAGTCCTGCGATCATGACCTAGTGCCCCATGATAGCGGCACTCCCCTCGCCACCACACCATAATCGCTCGCCGACCTGACACGCACAGGAACACACGTGAGTAGCAAGTTCTTTGTCATAAATACACGTGTTATATGCCATGTCTTGTGGTTTTTAAATTACGATGTTCTCTGCATATTTATGTTGTGACTCCAGCTACAATAGAATCAAAATAAAGAATAGAATTTGGTTGCAAAGCTCATGTAAAAAGGGGTATGGTGGTAATACCCATATAAATTAATGAATAGAATAGTATATAAAAAATATATCAATAAATAAAGAGGAATATTTCAAAGGATTTCCTTCTTTTAAGCGATCTTGAAAAGATAACATTAGATGACTTAATATTACACAGATTCATACTATTTTAATCGCTGGTCATAAGTAAGTAATCTTCTTGTTTATTTCTTTTACCTCTTCCAAACATAATTATACCTATTAGGAATGTGATTTGGGGCAAATTTCTAAAATTATCATGCGGATCCTATTCTGAAGTTGTCTTCTCAATGTTTTCATTAGAACGTGCAAGCATTAGGGTAAGGCAGCGTGGTCTGGGGTCTAACCACATTAGGCGGTTGCTTACTTAATGCATTACTTAAGGGAACGATGGGGCAGATATATAGACATATAAGGCTGTCCATTTCGCATTCATAAATAATACTTGTCTCATTACGTCATGTTAAGACCTTTATTGCGTCACCTACATGGACGGTTTGAGCGGTAATACCAGCAAATTAGATTGAGTGTTCGTTTAACAATGTTTAGATTTGAGCCAAAGAATAATATGTAAAAATTTAAATTATAATCGTGCTTGAGTAATGGCGATGGACTCGCCATCCGTCACGTTAGCGCATAAAATATCTCTGGCGGAAAGTAGGTGTGTGGGCACTACCTATATACCTCTGCCTACCCCTTCGGGGACCCTTGTGGGAAAGCAAGGAAGGAAGGAAGATCCTTACAAAGGCCCCTGAGATGTCGTGTGACAAGCGTGTGCCTAACTTTATGCCTACACACAAATCACAACCAGGAAATAGTAGATTTGTCTTTGTCAGGCTATTGGTTATATTATATTGTTTATTTTATTTTATTTTTTAATAAAATATATTGATTTATAAAAAAGAAGTTGACTTTGTTAATATAATGCACGCCTGCTAGAAATTTTGCAGGCGTGCTAAACATTCCAGACTGGAACTCATAATTTAGCTTGAACACTTTTATTCAAGTCAGTTGTATTTCAGCCAGACCGATTAGATATAATACGTTACGCCGCATATTTTTTAAGAGAACGCATCTTACCTACATTTATAATATTTTCATGTTTCATCCGACATACCCAAGATTCGCTGACGTATAATTGAACAGAGTACCTGTTACAATTTAAGGGCATTGTAATTGGTAGAATTGTATACCTACGATTAATTGACATTAACAGACTACGTAGTCGACAATTAAGCATAGGAAAATTGGCAACGCCTGAACACAGGCAACCATTTTAATTTATCGACGCGGTTGTACGTTGCAGCGCTGTTTCGACACGAACTAAGGCGGAAACTTACGTAGCCAATTTAGCGTCAGTGACACGAGAGTGCCACGATTGCTATTAGCATTTTAGCCAGGTCCTATGTGACTAGTAGAGTGAAAAACTTAAAATAATTATCCATATACATACATACATACGTGTAGGTGTATGAGGGGTCTGATGATTGTGACTGAACCGAAAGAAAGAAACTAAAACCGAAAGACTGTTAGTGTGGAGAGAACTGGCACTCTATTCCCTCTACCTACCCCGTGATGGACTCAGTGTGATGATATCTTAATTATTTATAATATAATATAATAATAATATAATATATCCTCACGCCTTCCCACAAGGGTCCCCGAAGGGGTAGACAGAGGTGTATAGGTTATACCCACACACCCACTTTCCGCCAGAGGAATATTAGGTGCCAACGTGACAGATGGCGAGTCCATCGCCATTACTCAAGCACGACTATACATACGCCTTTGAATTTCTTCTCAGACGTATGCAGGTTTCCTCTCGATGTTTTCCTTCACCGTAAAGCTCGTGGTGTGACTAACCACTGTACTTAAGTTCAGAAAAAACTCATTGGTACAGTCGGTATTCAAACTTGCGATCTTTGTGTCGCAGGCAACTGCTCGAACCACTCGGCCACCACGGCTTCTAATAATTATTTATATCATCCTGTATCACCCGCGTAATATCTTCTCGCCTTCCCACGGGATAAGGGTCTCCGAATGGGTTGGCAAAGGTGTATAGGTAGTACCCACGCTACCCACATTACGTCAGAGATATATTATAGGTGTGACATATGGCGAGACGTAGGCGAGAGTATACGTCGTTGATTGTGGATTTTCTTCTAGGGAATTTTCTTCTGATGAATTTCTTCTGTAGTGTCTAATACCCAAATTTAATTACACCATAGAAAAGTTTATACATAGGTAATAAATTTTAATTATTAACAAATTTTGCTACAAAATCAATTACTGCAGAATATGCAGTGATAACCATTTATAATTTGAATAATATAGTTGTATCTTGTGTGATATACGAATGAACTCAACTTTTTATCAATATTAATAATTTTGTAAAGAAATGTATACTCATATTAATATATCTCCACGCCTTCCCATATGGGTCCCCGAAGTAGTAGGCAGAAGAACTAGTACCTACCTACGGCACGGAATGGCAATAAATAATTGAAATTAACAACGGATACTGAAAAACTATAAAATTTAAGCACGAACCGATCTATTATTACCACCATTTAATAGTCTTTGGCTGGGTTTCCTTGTGGAAATGAGGTTAATGGAAAGCAACAGGCTGTTATTTCACACCATAGAAGGTAGACGTTGGATAATAAAGGAAGTGGGTGTAGCGGCTAATATCCAACGATGACGTCAAGATTATGGTGGAGACAGGCTGTTCACGGTCTCAGTTAGGAATTACGTAAATCAAACACGTTATACAATAGTTATGTTAAACACCATAATGTCATTTACTTTGTGTGGGTGTTTATATTTATATTCTCACGCTTTCCCACAAGGGTCCCCGAGGGGTAGGCAGAGGTGTATAAGTAGTTCCCACATATCCACTTTTCGGCAGGATTTGAGGGTAAACATCACACACACTCATGTTTCCTTCCTACGTAGGACCTAATTTGCGTAATGCTCTATCATTGAATGTTTGCGTTTCCTTTTGTAAAAGAAAATCGATTTACAGGTATAAATTTTATAATGACCATCATTACGTCAGGGAACCATGATAAATGATAGGGCCCGTGATTTGGCATTGATATGAAACAATACTTAGACTTACTGACTTGCAATCTAAGAGCAAAGGAAGTTACTATGAGAAGACACTTTTGGTCAATTACACTACCTTATTATGCTACGATATTAAGACTTTTGTAATTACTATAGAAGAACATATCTCTTTTTTTTTTTTTTTTTTTTTTTGTATTGTCTCTCGTAGCGTGAGTTCCGGGAACTTTTGCTACTTAACCGGTCAATGGCGAGACCTAGGCCTCCAGCCAGGCACTTTATTTCTAAGCAACACAGCTAAGGGCACCCCCTGTGGGGTACGAACCTCGGCTTAGGGCGTTGCTGGATCGCGAGCAAGGGAGCTGGGCTGGACTGATAATTTTATTTAAATATTATTTGGGGCGGGATTTGCGCGTCTGGCTCGGCGCGGGCCGGCGTTTGCGGCGGGGGTCGGGGGGGAACATTACGGCTTATTCGCGTCGAGCCTCGCCGGCGAGGACGGAACAGTGGTCGGTTTTGTGTAGTGTTGGTATGTTTTTGTCGGGCGTCCTGGGGGACCGTTATGTCGTCATCCGGTTCGATGACGGCATGTTTTGGACGCCTTATCTTCGAGATAAGGGAAGGAGTGTATCGGGCGGCCGATACGACGAGGGGGTTGGGGTGGTTTTCAGCAGAATCGAAATGACGTTTAGACAGTTTTTTCAAAAACTGTTTTATAGTTGGGACTTTGAGGTCAACGTGGAGTTGACTATTACGCATGTACCACGGGGCACCTGTGGCTCTCCGGAGAAACCGGCTTTGGAGCACTTGCAGGGGGTTGAGTGTTGACTTGCTAGTGTGTGCGAACACTACACCCGCATATGTCATGATTGGTCGAATGCACGTCGTGTAAATCCTCACCTTGGATTTCAATGAGAGTTTACTTCGTGCATTCAACATGCTGTGAAGTCTACCGAGCGCGAAGGCGGCTCGCGCGCGTACCGCCTTTACGTGGTGACGGAAAGAAAGGCGTTGATCGAGGATCACACCCAGGTATTTGGCTTTTTCTTCCCATGGAATGGGTTTGCCGAAGAGGGTGATGGGGGCTATCCGTGGGCGTTCGAGGCCTTTCCAGAATAGAATGGCTGCGCTTTTGGTGGGGTTCACTTCAATTCTCCATTTCCGGAACCACCGCCCTAGGGCTGTGACCGCGGATTGGAGGTTGTCGTGAATTCCCTCGGGAGTTCTACCTTTGTAGTAGATAGCCGTATCATCGGCGAATAGAGCGCTTTTAACTCGTCTATGGAGGGGAATGTCGCTGGTATAAAGCGTGAATAGGAGTGGCGAGAGCACAGAGCCTTGCGGGACTCCTGCTCGTATGGGATGGGGGGAAGAGAGTGTGCCCTCGACTCTGTAGCGGAACGATCGGTTAGACAAAAAGTCCCGTACTATGCGTACTAGACGGTCCGGCACGCCCAACTGGTACAGCTTGTATATTAAGCCGTTGTGCCAGACCTTGTCGAATGCCTGAACATATCTCGTATTCAAATTGAATTTATATCCAATGAATGCCGACTTCAGAACAACACTAATTACTAATAATTAATTTTACCCCATAGCATTAATTACTGTTATAAGTTCCATAATAGACTGTAATTGTTAAACGAATTAGTGGATTTTTTACAAGTCCCAAATTAGAAAGATTTTCTCTAATAATAGCCCCAATCCACGTACTAGCAGTAAGACGATAAATTACCCACTAGGTAATTATACAACCAAGACCTATCTTCAGCATACACCAGTAGGTAAATTATGCACTATGTACATTGGGGCACGTCAGTTCCTCGTCAGTAATTGGAGAAATATGTACAATATTATTTTGACATTCCTCCCCTATGGCAGATATGATTTGTATTCTATCAGGGACCCCATTGCTAGAATATTCAAGTAGCCTTAGAAACAGTCACATTTGGAAACGAAATCTATAAGATTTGTTTTCCTCATAGACGGACGTGTACGTTCAATCTCATTTGACAAGAAGGATTTACGCATTCTCGCAGTACGTTGATTTATATACCTGTTCAAAAAGATATTTTTGGGTGCATTAGAATGGCTAAGATTTACAATAAAACCTGTTAGGTGGTACAGTGATTGTGTTCCAGATTAAAATTAATACATTTTCGTATTTATAGCTACAAAAGAAATCGTCATTCAATATTGATAGAAATATACGAACCAAATCTCATTATAAATATGTATACTTATGAAAACCAATATAATGTTCCCGAAGAGGTAGGTGCCAACATGACGAGTCCGTTAAACAAGCACTACTACACGTGTTAAAATTACTCCGCACCGTGTGCCTCAGCTTGGCACTGAAAACGGAAATACAATATAATTATTTCATAAGTTGCAAAATATTACTTTCCCCTAAAAAAATAGGCCGTTGAAAGCGTAGCATGAAAAAGCATTTTTATTCTTGCGGTAAATGTTCACTTAAAATTTTTATTTATCGCTGTGGCATTTGAGCAATTTGCATAATAAAATTTGTGCAGTGTTTTACTAGAAAAATACTACCTAACCCAACGACAAGTAAGCTGAGTTTAGAAATTTTCTATTTAAACATACTACGTTGATGAACGAAGATAAATAACATTTCAGTGTGATTTCTAGACGTGTTGAGTGTCTCCCCGGAAATCAAGCGCTGTGATAAGACTTGACATGTTTTACTATGATGAGTGCCGTCAGTTGCAGTAACAATGCTTTTCCTTTTTTCCCAGTAAGCCCGGGGTCAACACAAATTCGTATAGTTTGGGTATATAGACACATCCTACGGATTCAAATGTTTAGTTTCGTAACTAATAAGCCGTGGTGGACGAATGGTTCTAGTAGTTGCCTGCGACACAAAGATCACAAGTTCGAATCCCGACTGTAGATACCAATGAGATTAAGTACAGTGATTAGTCACACCACGAGCTTTACGGTGAAGGAAAATATCGAGAGGATACCTGCATACGTCTAAGAAACAATTCAAAGGCGTATGTATATTCCTGCTTGGGTGAACCTCGCTACGTGTCTCGTTGGCACCTTAAATATATATACTACTGCCTACCCCTTCGGGGGCCCTTATGGGAAGGCGTGAGGATATATTTTGTAACCATAAATTGTCTGTTTGTATGGCAACGAATCCTGGGTATGTCAGAGGAAGTATGAAAATAGCTTGAATGCAGTCGAGATGCGATCTCTTCGAAAAATGTGCGGCGTAACGATATTAGTTCGAATCCGCAATGAAGAGATTCGCAAATCAACTGGCGTGAATGAGGGCGTGATTGTAAAGATGAAGAAGGCATGTTACGTTGGTTTGGACACATAGAAAGGATGAGTGAAGAAAGATTGACGAAACAGATATACAAAGCAAAAGTGTGTGCAAGAAGAGGCAGAGGAAGGCCACGTTCCAACTACCTGGATCAAATAGATTGGACTCTGAAGGACGGGAACGTTAAGAGTACTCGAAACCGACGAGCATGTATGAAGAGACTGATGAATGTGGACGAAGCGAAAGAGGTATGTAAGTCTAGAGAGAACTGGCGCTCTATACTCTCTGCCTACCCCGTTAGGGACTTGGCGTGATGATATGTATGTATGTATGTAAATTGTGTGCATGAAGATATTTTTAGGTTTTAATTTTCATGTATTAACTGTTTTCGTTCAGGTAGTAGCAACGATGCTATGTCGCTGGTTGGTGGTGTGGCTCGTGATGGCGTGCGCGCGGCCCGCGTACCCGCAGGGCGCACAGCAGTGCCCGCCGCCGAACACCATCACTCCTTGCAGCTGTACTGTTAAGAAAAATGGACTCGACATACTCTGCGAATTCACCGAACAGCAGCACATACAAAAGGTAGGACAACCACTACCTTTATGTTACCAACCACTGCATTACATGTTCTATCTACACGAGCGTCTCAAGAGTAATAATGCCAAACCGGTACAGGTGTTATAATGCCAAACCGGTACAGGTGTTATAATGCCAAACTGGTATAGGTGTTATAATGCCAAACCGGTACAGGTGTAATAATGCCCTCATATCTCCGGAGAGATGCCAACGTGAAAGATGCCACATTCAACTAATATAATATTATAATACTATTAATTTCTTCCTATACGTTATTTTTTTTTTTATACAACAAGACTACCTGATGGGAAACGGTTACCGTAGTCTATTTACGCTCACGATACAGCTCGCGCGATAAGAGTTTGGCTTTGACCGTTATTGCGCAGAAATCAGAAATTGGGTATCAACGGGCAATTAGCGGGATGCGGGGCGGGTGTGTAGGCGCACGCGGTGCTCTGATTGGCGCTCCAGTCGTTCCCTGCCTCCCGCATCGATACGACGTACCGCGCACTCCTGTTGTACAATCACGTTCACAAGTGAATTGCTATTTTCGTTAATTGTTTATTGTTTTCGATTGTTATTATTTGTTGAGTTTGTTTGTTTAAGTTTGTCAGTTAAGTTTTTTTTTGTTTGTACGTACCAATTTCACATGTATCTTGGAATAAATAATTTTATTAAAAAACAATTGTTTAGAATTTTCATCGCTGTCTCTGTAAACTTGAAAAGGAAATAAACAATTTATATAAGTAAAATAACTATCAATAGTTTTAATAAATGAAGAAGTTTATCTATTTCGTATTATTTTCTAGCATTATTACCACTGTACATGAATTTTGACCCACTCAAATATCCAACCTGGTACATAAAAAAGGAAAAGTATTGTGTGCGTGACAGTACCCATGCGCAGTAATCCCCTCCATCCGAAGGTCAAAGCCAAACTCTCGCCGCGCGATCTGTACCTAAGTATCACTTGCGCGTTGCCACTCTGTGTTCAGATAGTTATACTGTGTTGGCAACATAATAGGTCTAATCCCTCGGTTGCCAACACAATATAACAATCCTCCCCTCTCCCCAAGGAGCTCATTACTGGAAACCTTATTCGCCACGTAGGAACACAACACAACAAAATTGTGTTATTTGGCTACGGACTTCTATAAGGTGGAGGTCCTGCCCCAGTCGGGCAGCTCCAAATTAGAACGAAGAATCCGTTATGCCCTACCTCTCTTAGTAATCATAGTGTATTCAATCAATGGCTGATGATTTAATTTGTCGCACCAAGGATTAAATTAAACCTCCGTGCCCTGGCCCCGTACCTTTACTAGAATTATAACATGGAACTTGTACTATGTATAATATTTAAATGAGTGGAAAATTGTATAGCGCTCCACATTCTAATTTCTCAGAACTGAATTACATACATGAACGACGGGTTCTTGCGTAAAATCAGCATTTAAAGATAAAATTTTAAGTGCTGAAATTCCACTCTACACTAAAAGATGAAAAAAAAAGAATATCTGGTAATATCTTAATATAAAGTGTACTTTGCTCGAGCAGGCCATGAATACTCTTCGCTCCAAACCGATGATAATCTTCTACCTGAAGCTCCGACACAACAACCTCGCCAAACTACCCTCGTATATATTCCTGGGGCTGGACATCCGTCACCTGACTGTGCACAACAGTAGTCTGGCAGTCATTGAGGACTCTTCACTCAGTTCTATTGGTGAGGCTTTTGTCTGTATGTTATACTTTTAAATAGGCAAAAGTGCTTTGTGTATACCCACACACCCACTTTTTACCAAAGTTATATTTTTACGTGTCAATTTAACACAGTTAATGTTGCGAGTCCATCGTCGTTTTGCAAGTTTCTTCGCGATATTTTTCTTCATCGTAGAGCTTGTGACTAATAACTGTACTAAAGTAACTCATTGGTACAGTCGGGATTTGAACGAGCACTCTTACACTTCTTAATTTTCTCTATGCTGAATACCTCATGGCGTAGAACGCCAGTTCTCTTTATATTAACAGTCCACTTTTAGTTTAACAGTTTATTATTCATATTTGATATAAATATTGTAAATGCAACAATTTCATAAATATTTAGGTACTTTGTAACGTAGCGAAGCTTGTAAAATGGAAACTAGGAAACCACAAAGTTATGCACATAAATACTATTTACACACTGCAAACACGAGCGTAGTTTGTACATAAATATAAAGAACATTCAAACGCAAATTATCGGAGTCTGTAATTAAATACAAATATAGTATTTTAATTATAAGGATGAGTGAAGAAAGATTGACGAAACAGATATACAAAGCAAAAGTGTGTGCAAGAAGAGGCAGAGGAAGGCCACGTTCCAACTACCTGGATCAAATAGATCGGACTCTGAAGGACGGGAACGTTAAGAGTACTCGAAACCGACGAGCATGTATGAAGAGACTGATGAATGTGGACGAAGCGAAAGAGGTATGTAAGTCTAGAGAGAGCTGGCGCTCTACTCTCTCTGCCTACCCCGTTAGGGACTGGTCGTAATGATATATGTGTGTGTAAATTATATATTTCATTTTATTTTTTTATAATGTTGCTTCTTCAGCATAAAACGATATTTCGTTTCCATGATATAAACCATGGTTAAGACTATGCAAGCTTGGACCATTTTTATTATACCTAGTGCTTGAAGAAAAACAATTAGTTCTCACAATTATCTCAGTTCAACTAGAAACTATATTAGCGTATCTTTACAGCGTAAATAACTATATCTGAATACATTTATCTAACTTAGTACAAAACTTACTAATGCAAATTACTCTCTCGGCAGGCAACAAACTAACTCAACTGGATGTGTCCCAGAATAGCCTTGCGACGATTCCGACGTCTTCGTTCACTCATCTCAACCACCTGCTGATTCTCAATATGAACCACAACAAGGTATACATTAAAGCTTCGCGCCTTGATCTATATAGGTCCCAACGTGTCTGATCGTGCGTAGTTTATAATACCCATTTCTTCTTAGAAATTATGAAGGTTTCCTCTCTATGTTTTCTTTCGCCGTCAAGCTTGTGATTCCTCATTATAAATTATAAATAATTAAACTCTTTGGCTCAAACCTAATCTATATTTTGCCGGTGTCTAGTTACCACTCGGCCACCACGGCTAGATTTTACTAATGAGTTTTTAATGCCAGTGAAATTATGGTATTGGAAGGTTATTTCCATTGTACAGTTAATTACTACCTACAATCTTTGGTATAAAATGGTTATTGTAATTTATACGATTAAAGATTTCTTGTAGTATTCAAATTACTTATAAGTATATACATTTTCTTTTTTTAAATCTTCTAATAATAATAATAGCAATAATGTATCCCCACGCCTTCCCATAGGTATAGGTAGTACGCACACACCCACTTTCCACCAGAGATATATTTTAGGTGCCAACGTGACAAATGGCGAGTCCATCGCCGTTACTGAAGCACGATACATACGCCTTTGAATTGCTTCTCAAAGAACACAAAATAATAAGAAGTTATTATATTTCCAATGTCTCTTCAATGTAACGATGAAGTGTAAATCGTCTAAGAGGTTTTTCTAGTTAATAATAGATACGTTTGTAAGAGTAATATTGCTCTCGACACAATAAAGACGGAAATGTATTTTTTAAAGGTAACAGCGGTGCACAACAGAGCATTCATGGGTCTGGATACACTTGAGATCTTGACTCTTTACGAGAACAGGATATCTGTGGTTGACGGCGAAGCATTCAAAGGACTTGACAAGTAAGTAAACTCGGTTACCTGTTTCTATTTACTGGCACTGCTTAAGCATTCGCAGAGTTCCTAGAAGAACCGTTTCCGAATACTTAGCAATTTTAAACTGGGTACATTTTCAATCTAGGTTCCGTTAACATGACGAAACACCGCAATTATCCTAATCATTTTAAAGATATTAAACCTTACCTTAAACCTTGGGACAATTGACATAGCTCAAATTAAGCAAAATATGTCTATTTATATAATATATTATAGATATATACATAGATATATATTAGAGTATACAACGTTGACATATACAACAACAACATATACATAACAAACAAATACATAGAACATCCAAGTCTAAGGTACAAACTCGTGCTCGTCACACGAAGTGCTGCCCTCAGTCAGGGAATCGTCTATCGAATATATTATACGCTGAAAAGGTCAAGGTCACAAAGCTGGTTATAATACAAATAAAGCACTTCAGCTTTAAAATCATGTGTCCTTTCACAAATATGTATTCAAAGCGAACATTGCCCTCCGGTTGATGATTTTATTTTCAAACACATGCCTGCTTTTGCAGAGCTTTCTGTGAATTAATTTGATATGTAAATAAGACGGATAAATTATATTCAAATTCTACTTGAGTTTACCAAATAGGGGTGTAATATTGGAAATTAAATTAAAGTACGCGACTCTATTAGTATACATTCGTTCACATGAATTAGATCTATGAACACAGAATATAAATTCCGTTCGATATTACAATTAAGTTTGTCTGCAACACAAAGTTTGCAAGTTTAAATCCTTAAGTTCACAAAAACTGTAAACCTATGTACAGTGATTAGTCCCACCGCGGGATTTGAAATTAAATTCAAAAACATTTGCCACGCACCTTACGGTCTAAAGGTCTTGGCACCTTAAATATACCCCCAGTGAAAAGTAAGTAAGAAGTCGTGATGATTGAAACATTCACTAGTTTAATTTCGGCCTGAAGGTCTCTATACACCACGCTCCAACTTTCGTGTTCGTATTATAATATTAACGAGCATTGTAGCGGTGGCACCTAGACTTTGTTCGAACACAATGTAGGGAATCATTGTGCGATACCTACAGGGAACTAGGGGAATAAATTACATACATCGTATCCAACCTAATTACCGTTTGCAATTCCGGTTCTGACACAACTATCCAACTGAAATATGTTGAGAATACTGCTATAATTTATGTTTATTTAGAATTAACAATGTCGTGTATTATTCTGAAAATTCTTAGTATTGACCTGATAAAAATATCTATCACATTTTTTTTTTAATATTCTACAATTGTTATTTCGTCATCTTATTATTCAATGAGTTACTAATATCCTTACTAATATTATAAATGTGAATGTAAGTTTGTTTGTTACGCTTTCACGTAAAAACTACTTAACCGTTCAACATAAAACTTTGTACACATATTCTTGGAGAAATATTAGAAGTAACATTTAATTGAAAAAAAAAAAACTTTTTTACGAAAGATAAAAATGCCGTCAACGCCGACGAAGTCGCGGGCACAGCTAGTATTATATAGAATGCATATCTGTCTTACTACACTACTAGGTATACAGACCTTTATCGTTTCGATTACGTTCAATTGTCTATTCATACATCCGCGCCGGTTTTGAAAACGTAGATCTTAATACGAACATCTGTTTATATTATAGACAAGATACATAGAGCTCATTGATCAAATGTTTGCTGCGGACGGACATTGAACTTAGGCTTGACTGAGAGACTTAGTCTTGTGTTTTAAAAAGATTCCCCACTGAGGAACTGTATACCTAGAGTAAAGTACTAACTGTAAGAAAATTATATATTGTAAACTCTATACTTAAGCTACACAAAACAATAAATTATGTCCCGAACAATGTGGAAAGAAGAAAAAAGGAACGTATACTTCCTAATAAATCAACTAAAAACAGCTTTTGCAGCAAGACAATATGACAGACAATCAAATAAACTATACGATTCACTAAATAAAACACTTAAAACAATTGAATGAATTTTAATGTAAAAAGGCGATAGTATCTTGGATACAATCTATTAGCTATATTGAAACAGTTTTTTTTTTAAAGAATATTAAGTAAGACTTCATTAACCTAACCTCAATAAAATAACCCATTAAACACACGCTGCACACAGGTGTTGCTTACTTACTAGGATTGCCATCACTAAATGATTGCTATGTAACATTTGTTAATGAAAATAAAACATTTTTTTTTATTAAATAAGGCTTAGAAAATATATTTATGATAACTGGTGCGAGCGATTATTAAACATGTTTAAGAGAGTGATATATATTAATCTTACCTGGTCTTTGTTTTAGAAAATTGAAGCGTCTGAATCTAGGCGGAAACGATTTGACAGCGGTACCACAGAAAGCACTCGCATTGTTGGAGAACTTGAAAAAGCTCGAGATGCAAGAAAATAGGATTGCTTCCATTTCGGAAGGAGACTTTGCGGGTAATTTTGCTTTGAACATTTTTATACAAAATGCAGGTATTTTTCTCGCTGGGTTTTATAATTGCTAAGCAATTCCGACCAAAATATTGCGGAGAATCTTGAGCGTCTTTATGTACTCTTCTGAGTCTCAGTTTATTGTGCCAAGATGCCTGTTAACATTAAGTGCTTGGTTACTCAGGTGGATGAACGTTTCAGAGACGGGCATTAAAAATTTTACAGGCACAAGCATAATGTGCAGTTACAAAATATTTTTTTTTTGCAACGATTTTGCAACGTAATTACTCATATATAGAGACGCTTTTGATTTATAATGTATACTATTTACAGGTCTTCGTAACCTAGATTCACTAGGACTGGCCCACAATCAACTGAGAGAAGTACCAGCTCAAGTATTCTCTCATTTGACGTTTCTAAACTCACTGGAATTGGAAGGCAATCAAATTCAACGAATCGATGAAAAGGCTTTTGCTGGCCTTGAAGGTAATAACCCATAATTACCATTTCATATAGCTAGATCTATATCACTTTTCATAATATTTTTTTATTATGGTTTTTACGAATCCTCTTTTTTTTGTTAGAAAACTTGCAATACCTGCGCCTCGGTGACAATCGCCTTCACGAAATACCTTCTGAGGCACTTCGCCCGTTGCATCGCTTACGCCATCTCGATCTGCGTTCCAACAACATCACGTATATCAGCGAGGATGCATTCTCCAACTACGGGGACTCAATTACCTTCCTCAATTTGCAGAAAAACATGTAAGTATCCAATTGGTCAATCGTTTTCATCGTCCCATCATCAAACTTTGAAGATTCGACTAATCATTTCAGAACATTTTATTCTCCATCTATATTTAATAAGCAACCAATGAAACTTAATAAAACGTTGGCTTCTTCTCATTTTCGATTCTTACTATGAACAAAGAAGAATAATGTTCACTAAAAGATTTACCAAAGCTCTTCACAGGTCGTTCTCTTTTGTTCAATTTGGTCGTACCCAAGCAAAATTTCCTCCTTTTGTTACAAGACGCGTTTTATGTCGGTTTTGATTAATTTACTGGGGTGTCATCGCATTTTCACCCCAGTATCAACCTTGAGTTAATTTACACGAAATAAATTACCTACTGTACACTGAAGGATTGCGTGTTCGAACTACCAACAGAAACCGGACGTTTTGCTTCGGGATTTTTTGAAGTATTCATCATATTACACGCTTTCCCTTAACAGGATACACCAGCTACCGACGATGGGCTTCGATAATCTGAACTCGCTGGAAACTCTGAACTTGCAGAATAATAAACTCCAACATATTCCCGAGGAAATTATGGAGCCCATATTGGACACGCTTCGAGTGGTCGATATAATGGGTTAGTTTATGGACTATTACTATCTCAATTCGGGTGTTTTTTTACAATAATAATTTTACTTTTTTTTTGTTATTTATTCCATATCTTGACCAGAATTAGTTACAGTACTGATGACAATATTTGTGTCACTTGTTTAATTTGTGAATGTGAGAACATTGTAGGCTTTGTAGATTCTTAGATCTTGCTAACATTGTTATAATTATTTTGTTTTATATATGCTTTGTATAGTAAGCAACGACCTATTGTCGGGCCTACGTTGTTCCCCCTACTTGGTACTATTGCTGTAACGAAAAAAAATATTGTATATGCCTATGATTTGAAAAGAGTAACCATGGAGTTTCTTGCCGGTTCTTCTCTATGGAAGCGACCAACCCGAACCGTGCTTCTTTTTCGTCGTTTTATAAGTGCCCACCTTGGCCTATGTGAAATAAAAATATTTTGATTTTGATTTATTTTTATTTATATTAGTTGGTTTATTGTTTGCGTGAGAAAATAGGTGTTTCATCAAATGAATTTCTGTTACATAGATAATCCACTGATATGCGACTGCGAACTGGCGTGGTACGAAGCCTGGTTAGCTGGTCTGCGGGACAGGGACGACGAGATGATGCAGAAGAAACGTACGGTATGTACTATGGTTAATGAGCACCGAGAGTACAGTGTCGCTAAGATGCCCCTCGAGAAGATGAACTGCAAGAGGAAACCGCCATTTGGCCGCACATCCAGCGCAACGCTCTCTTGTCCCATTAGTTTCGCAACCAACACGCTATTGATAGTCGCCGCCAGGTGGCATTAGAATAATTACCTTAACCACCATATTTTAAAGTCTATTGTTAAGTTGTCCTACTTTTGTTTGAAGTGAAGGGTTACAATCGAGCTAGCTGTGGCCGGATAGCTCGACACTAACGCCTTCACTGCGATTGTGTTTTCGTTGAAATATTTGTAAAGTGATTAATTGTGCAATAAACTACGATACATATCAATTGTGGGCTGATAGAAAAATCAAAATTAGTAATATTTACGGAGCGGTAGCTTTATAAGTGACGATGGAGTTATCATTAAAAGGTCGTAAGTGAGTGTGATACAGTATTTTTACAATTTAGGAAATCTAACGGTTGGCCTTACTAAAAGTAATCAACATGCTCTTGACATGAGTTCGGCAATCGGAGTATTAGTAGGTATCACTGATGAAATGTCTTAATCATTCTAAAAGCTGGTCCCATTTCGATGAATTACAAAAACATTGCACTGTGATTCCAACTGAAACATCTTCCCAAAAAATTGTTGAACATAATTCTGTTTGCAAATTCAAATGGAGTTTCAAATATTTTATATCATTTACCCCTGCCTTAAGACGTATATACACTGTAAGCTTTTATGTATTTACGATGTTGACTATTACAATATTGATCTATATTCTATTGAAATAATGGCGAGGGCTTGATGTATTCCCTGATATTTATGTAAATGTGTACCATTCTTAATGTTCTATGAAGATTGTATACTTTAACCTTCCAATGTTTCTGCATGTTATTCGAAGAATGTTTTAGTCCGTTTACAGGTCAATATGAGCATGTTACCTCGTTAATTCAACATTATCATAGATTGTGCCCATAAATGTTTGACCTGGTGTAGTTTAGAAGTAATTAGATAAGTGTTAGTTAAAATTTGTCGAGTTAAAACAGATGCTATGTGTTGTAAAATTTAGCTCTTGTTTTGTTTAAGTCAAAGTGTATTTTACATTTATTATTGCTGCATTTCAATTATTATTTTCGCATTTAGTCCTAAGGATTATTGCACGGTATTTCGATGAATTTACTTTGTGTAATGTTTTTATTATTTTTGTGTTATTCCTTAGTTCAGTCCAGTATCGTGTTAAGGACTTCATTGTTATCTTTAGGTAGTGAAGTAATAAATGTGACTTTAAACATCTTAAAATTCTATTTGTTTTGCTAACTCATTTTTTTTTCGCTATCGACAAATGGCTTAATAAAAACAATAAAGTTCATCTTCACGTGACACAACCGACAAGTGTATATTGATATTTCGACCTTAAAAAGTGATAAAATTGTAACCAAAACATATCCTTTAGTCTGTACGACATATTATAAGCATTATATTCAAATACTTAAGATAAAATTATACATGAATTTCAAATACCTTTGATAGGTGATGCGATGTGATAGTATTATTGCTTGACAAAACAAAAATGTTATGCGATTGTTAAAAAGCCTATAATAAATATTCTTTTGTAAAATGTGTAAGCGAATGTAAGACGCGAAATTGAAAACAAAACAATTCGATATGTTATGTACTCAATTTACATGTGTTGACACATTTTAAAAATTATTCCTCTCTTTGGATTAATCATGGCATAATAGGTATACTTACATACATATATATAATATACATATATATAGACAACATTTTATATAATGTCTTTACACGTATTCAATGATCACGCACAGAATTTAATATTTGCACAATTTTTAAATTACTTAGAACATGATCGGAGTCTACAAAACCTGATAATTTAATAATAATAAATAATAATAATAATTCATTTATTTCAGATACCAAAATCCATACATTAAACATTCCAAATCAAAACAACATTAAGAACAAGAATAAAATAGAATAAAATTATTATTATTATTATTATTATTATTATAGTATTTAAGAAGAATCTTATATCATTAAAAAAAACTTATTAATGTATAATCATGTCAAATTGAACTGTAATTTTTCGATGTTATAATAAATCTTGATCAAATTTAAATAATCTCATATGCATTTCGCTTTGTCAAAAATCTGACGCGAGTTTAAATTATGACTAACGGAGAATATATACCATAGAATTTAATATATTAAAAATTGTATTCATATTTTACCTACCCACTGTGTAATGGGTAGTAAATTGAACCAACAAAGACATATCCGGGAAGTAGGGCGGAAAATTATAACCAGGAGTGGCCCTTCTTGCCCAAGACCTTATCATAACATATCAACTAGCAATAAGTCACTATAGCATAATTATTACTACAAAAAAGAGGCGTAACAGACCAAATCTACGAAAAAATGGAGAGTTGTTAACCACACATAAGTATGACAACCAACAGGAATATGCATGTTGAGAAAGCCGTTATTAGCACTAAGTTAAACCGACTTCTCCAATGGTTTAAAGTGCCTGTAAATTCAAGATTTCCGCACACCACGAGCTTTACGGTGAAAGAAAACATCGAGAGGAAACCTGCATACGTCTGAGAAGAAATTCAAAAGGCGTATGTATAGTCGTGCTTGAGTAACGGCGATGGACTCGCCATCTGTCACGTTGGCACCTAATATACCTCTGGCGGAAAGTGGGTGTGTGGGTATTACCTATACACCTCTGCCTACCCCTTCGGGGACCCTTGTGGGAAGGCGTGAGGATATATTATTATTATTATTATTACCAATGGTACAGTGATTAGCCCCGAACTTCTAAGGTCAATAAAAACATCGTAAGGAATATCCACACCTAAACGCTTACGTATCCGTCGAAAGTAGGCGTTATACCTAGGTAGGTATAACGCCTACTTTCGGGGTTTTTGAGTAATTTTGCCAAATAGAAGTAAAGAGAGTATTGCTAACTTAAACTACTCAAATCATGTAATTTTCACAGACGAAAGGCACAATTGCTTTATATGCTAATGATTGTGGTGTCGAGCGACTCCAGTAATTTGATGGATGTGTGAAGTATATATCTATGGCTGGTATCTAAAGAACAAGCTTCCGTAAAAGTGAGTAAATTTTAACAAGTCCTTCATTGTATTATGGAACGAACATGTTTTATGCAAAATATAATGAAATTTGACACATTTCGTGATTGAATTGGTCTGTTACCATCTGTATTTACATAACTGTTGAGTGTTGTTTACATGTTTACTAGTAACCATTGTTATCCCTTAAATGTTGTATGGTTGAATATCGCTTTTAATGTATTTAGATGTAAGATATATTTATTTAGTTCACATTTCACAATTCTCGACTTAACAATGTTAAAAAGATATTCGCCGTAACAACCGTTTCTCAATCGGAGATGTACGTAGCATCTACATATTTATTTTAACTGCAAATATTTCTTTACGGACTGTATCCGCAATTTGGCTAACATCTACATATTGACATAGCATACAGCAATATTTGTTTACATATTAATTATATTTTCAATTGATATGCGATTTCTATATAGGTTACCAAGTCGTGTTTCCAGTCACATTTATTATTTAAGTTAAATATAAAGTAGATATTAATATGGATCTAACATTGATATTTGCTGTAAAGTGTATTTATTTAAAATTGGTTTTAATTAAATTTTAAATATATGATTATGATTAATTCTTGTTTTATTTTTCAATATGCAGAGAAGGATATGCAGGAAACAAGAAAGAAAAATATTCTTCTTGCCCATATACTTTAATATTCTAATAAATCTATACAGTAATTACAATACGGTATGTTGTAATATTAATGTTACGTGGGACATAAATATACATTTTAGAGACTATCTATCGCAAATTAAGGTTCGGTATAGCAAATCGCGGTGGTACGACATCTACCGTTGCAGGTTAGAACTTTTGCAAAACTTCGATTTTACATAAAGTCGTAGTTCTAAAACTCTAGGCGTTGAGTTTATAGCAGACTGATGGGTGAATACTATAATCCTTGCAAATGGTACCCAGCCGTTTGATTTGTTGTTCAATCAAAAGCAATGCATCACGTTTTCTTCATTATACATATTAATAATCTACATACAATACTAAATAGTACATAATGTATTTCGATTTCTTCGTGTCAAGTGGCTCCATCTGTCGAGAGATCTCTTTAAAGTAATTGCAATAAATTACAAGCCTAGCCATTCACTAGAAAGAAAATTAAATGTAGATAGTTGAAGCAGGCGTACATCTTTCAGAATAGGAACGTCATACGTCTTAAAATGCTCCCCCATTATCGAAGAGGCTGATGAACGTGAACGAAGCGAAAGAGGCCAAAGAGGCCCGAATTTTATCGAGAACTGGTGCTCTACTGTCACTTGGCTCTCGCCCAGCCAAGTATTACTGTTTATTACTAAATATCCCCCCAATTCAATTAATCAAATTATTTTTAGATAAGGCAGTTTTTTTTTAATAACTAAATAAGTACACAATTTTGTTTTTGTTTGCGAGTACAAGAGTGTTGGTTTGTATGTTATTCGACTTCGCATTTTTACCGAAATGTTGAAAACATTTTATATACAGCATCCTGAACCCATTAGTAATTACGTTTTCAATACATTGCATGAATGATCGTGCCATAAAGAAACTCATTATGGGTAGCCTTGATTGACTGAAATATAATTCAAGAGGCCTATTCGCCTTCAAAGAGTACTGAGTCGGCGAAAATTCTCGCTTGAGTGACTTCGGCTCACTGCTGTTATTACGTAGCAAGCATTTTTCCCAAATTACTCGGCACGAAGGAGGCGTTTCCGTGATATAACACTTGAAAATCTTCACCTGGAATATACAAGGAAATTATTCGGACGAGGATCCTATATTTATGAAAAAAGCTTTTCGTTAATTGTATGTCTTACAGGTACATATGGAGCAGTATAATTAATATTGGAGTATCTGCAAAATGTTCACATAGTTTTCATAGCAGTAGTATAACGTCAGTTTCCATAGCAACGGCACGTGATTATATATAAATACAATAAGATGTATATATGTTCGAAATAAATGCATTTTTTAAGTTCAAAAATATCATCTTAGTTTGAATAGCTGATTACGTTGAAAAGTTAGAATTTAAACTTGATATACTTACTTTCGTATTCCCGTTCAAGAATATGTGAAAATATTAAATCGACTGGGATGCCAACCACATGCCGCATGCAATAATGAACCAGGTATCGTAAATATGGGCTACACTATAAATCAAAACGTAGCGAAAGTTGCGGCTGATACTCCATTACGAACGGTTGCGTACCTCATTTTGATGCCACCAAATATGATTATAAAAACCACGCGGCATTATCAACATAATTTATGACATGCAGGATATTGTTTCTTTGTACATACATATATTTATCATCACGCTGGGTCCCTCACGGGGTAGGCAGTCAGTTTCGAACAAGACTTGACCTTGAAGAACTTGAGGAACTGGGCGTCCCATGACTGAAATTATGATGGTGGTAAGGTTAATTTATGATCCAGGGCTGATGAAGCTTAAAGTAATTCTATACATCTCCACGCCTTCTAACAAGGGTCCCCGAAAGGCAGAGGTGTATAGGTAGAGGTGTATAGCTAACGCGACAGATGACGAGTCCATCGCCGTTACTTAGCACGAATATGCCGTACATATGCGGCATTGAATGTCTTCTTTAACGTATTCAGGTTTCTTCGTGATGTTTCTCCGTAAAGCTCGTGGTGTGACTAATCATTGGACGTAAGTTCAGAAAAACTCATTGATACGTTTGGGATTCGAACTTGCGCTCTTTGTGTAACAGGTAACTGTTCGAACCAATCGGCCACCACGGCTGCTTCCTCTTTGATAAGAAGGTGAAATCATACCATTGTCCTTTAAAGATCCCACGATCGTACCAAATAGCCGGCAGAACGTCCGGCTTTCCCCCTCCCAGTATACATCGGGTAGGTTTCGATATGACGGCGCCCCAGGGCTAATAATAGTGTTGCTTCGCGTGACTGGTAATAGCTTACTTCAGTTTCTGATAGCCTCGGCTCCTAATTATAATAATACATTATGTATGACAGCTAAAGCTTGATTAAATGCATCTATACATACAGCGGCGGTAACCGCTTACCATCAGGCGGACCGCATGCTTGTTTGTCGTCCATGTGGTATATAAAAAAAAAGATAAAATATCATCTTTGTAACTCATCATCATATACCATCACGCCGATTCCCTAACCGGGTAGGCAGAGAATATAGAGCGCCAGCTCTCTCTAGACTTACATACCTCGCTTCGTCCACATTCATACATGCTCGTCGGTTTCAAGTACCTACTTGATGTTCCCGTCTTTGTAACTCAATCGCCTAAAAATAGATGAATGGATTTTTGTTAAATTTGGGGCAGAGATAGCGTGTTAGGTTGATTAATACACAGGATATTTTTTATTCCATAAGAAAGACCTGCTATTATAGCTTTTTTAGTAATACTAGGGTTTACTCAAGGAAGTGAAACAGTAGTCATATACATACTAGTACATTTCAAGCGCCGCAAGTATGCCTCTCTCGGGTCAGGCTACATACATATATGCGGCGTTTGCGGTTGAAACTCTGGGGCCTTGGGGTCCTGAGGCTCACCGTCTTTTTAAAGAGGTCTAGTTGAGACCTCTCGTGACAGGCGGGCTGGAACATATCTCGCTCAGAGAATCAGCATTGCTATCCAGCGTGGCAGTGCTGCTAGTCTGCTGCCTCGGGATACCGATTTGGGACAAATATTTTATCTGTAAGTAGTTAGTTTGAACTGTTCTTTGTAAATATTGTTAATAAGGCATATTCGTATAATATGTATATATCCAATTTAATGCGAGTGAAAACTCTAGTATTGGAATAAATGTATATGTGCTCGCAACTGGTAGTACATTACTTGTATATATAATTATAAGTATTTCTTATATTAAAAGGACCTTTACGGTGAACGAAAACATCGAGAGGAAACCTGCATACGTATGAGAAGCAATTCAAAGGCATTTGTATGGTCGTGCTTGAGTAACGGCGATGGGCTCGCCATCACTGGCTGTGTGTCACTACCTAAACACCTCTATTTACCAACGTTGTTGTTACGTTTAGTTGGCTTTTGGACTAGGAACATTTTACGTAACTGGTATGTATGTGACGGCCATCACGGCACTTATACGGCTTTTATATAAATAAAACATTTAAAGACCGTCTGGTCTAGTGGTTAGAGCACCTTTATTTGTACCTTAGTCTTGGATGTCCTATGTATTTATGTATATATAATATCTATATAAGTAAATGTATCGTAGACTAGTTACCATAACACAAGCTTCGCTTAATTTGGGACTAGGTCAATTTGTGTGGAATTGTTCCAGGTATTTATTTATTTCCCAATCCAAAACTCATACAAGTTGTAAATTGTATTCGACTTATGCGACGGGATCTACTTTATTTTGGGCCTGTGCCTCGCAGTTTCACCCACGTAAAATTTGATTTCATTGATAGATTTTTGTTTGAAATTGACTATCTTCATTATCATGTATTAGTCCAGCTATCGTTCTATCTCTGTGCTATTTCATCCGATTCCGATAAGACGTTATGACGTGATTGGAAAACAAACCTCCCCTCAGACTTTCCCATTTACAATTTTGTAGCATTTTCATTTTAATAGATTCTAACTAACTGAATTATAACTTATCCAAATTAGGAAAACGTGAAATAAGGTAAACACATAAATAATTACGTTTTCTACGAAATTCCATTAAAAGTGGAATTAGGTTTTCAGTTTTATCAGATAAGAAATAGTCAATGTTATGTCAGGAGCCAGGGTCATTTATAATGAGGTGACTTTACCTTTACTTATAATCCATGTACTAGTTTTTTTTTATATATTAATATCAATAGATATCTAAAGCCATATCAATAGTCGTGCTAGACAAGAGGCAATGGTTATTTTTCTTCGCGCTTTTCCAACGACAAGGGGACTCCTCCTCAAAGGGGCAGGCAAAACATCATGATTTTGCCGGAAAAATATTTAGGTGCCAACTTGACAGATTGCGAGTCCAACACTATATCTCAAGATCAACACGTGTGTTTGAATTTCATTAAAAACGTATGCAGGTAAGTTCGTAGTGTGATAAATCACTGTATTGAAGCTTTAAGATACACATTAAGCTTTGAGATACACATTATTAGACCTTTTGTCACAGAACAGAACGGGCCTACGTTGTTGCCCCATTCTTGGGTACTTTTGCTGTAACGTAAAAATATTGTTATTGTACATGCCTAATAATTTGAAAAGAGTAACCATGGAGTTTCTTTCCGGTTCTTCTCCATGGAAGCGACCAACCCGAACCGTGCTCCTTTTTCAACGTTTTATAAGTAAAACGTTCACGGTTCGCACGGTTCGTGCCCACCTGGGCCTATGTGAAATAAAAATATTTAGTACTAGCTTATGCCCGCAGCTTCGCCCGCGTGGAAAGAGCAACATACATATTTGCCTTTATAATATTAGAGCTTTGAATCTTTCGGGATTCAAATGTAGCCTATGTCTTAATCCTGGGTATAAGCCATCACCGTAAAAAAATATCAGTAAACCGGCTTTTTTCAGTCGTAATAATGTTTTTTTTTCAAGAAAAAGTATCCTATGTTACTTCTTATACCTCCAGGAATATGTGTACAAACTTTCATGATAATCGGTTATGTAGATTTTACGTGAAAGCGTAACAAACAAACTTACATTCACATTTATAATATTAGTAAGGATTTGATTTGATTTGAGAAAAAAATCGAACTGTGGGTTTTGCAAGCTTCCCAGCAAATTCGACCGCGCACAATTAAATTACATTGATAGTTATTTTCCAAACATACAAAAAAAACGATTTGTTCCTATGTTATCTGATAAAAATTTAGCTTTCAAATGGGGTTTTTTTTTTAAAATCGTAGTTTCAAGTAGTTTTTTAGTCGAATCGTAACAAACCAACAAACATTTAAATCCCCCACCCGCTTTTTCAGCCACGCTAAATTCATATTTATAATAAATAATATAATATATCCTCACGCCTTCCCACAAGGGTCCCCGAAGGGGTAGGCAGAGGTGTATAGGTAATACCCACACACCCACTTTCCGCCAGAGGTATATTAGGTGCCAACGTGACAGATGGCGAGTCCATCGCCGTTATCAAGCACGACTATACATACGCCTTTGAATTTCTTCTCAGACGTATGCAGGTTTCCTCTCGATGTTTTCCTTCACCGTAAAGCTCGTGGTGTGACTAATCACTGTACTTAAGTTCAGAAAAACTCATTGGTACAGTCGGGATTCGAACTTGCGACCTTTGCGTCGCAGGCAACTGCTCGAACCACTCGGCCACCACGGCTCTTTATGATTGTGAAAATTGCATGGTAATCCGTTCAATGCGAATATTTTGCGCTTATCGCGAACATTCTGACGGGCAAATGGGGCAGGGGCTCTGTGTAAATATGTCATGATGCATGTATGTATTAGAGGCGTGGTGTGCTATCACTATAAACTATGGCGATGCAAGTAATATTTCTACGTGACAGCTGATTTATCTTATTTCGTATGTGCTTGACGGGACAACGGTGGGATGTAATCCATTTTTGTTGTCTCTACTCACGGCTTCGCTCGTGTCCTCAAAGTGCGCCAACAATTTCAATCTCACTTAACCGAGACTTGAGAGAAAATAAAAGTTAAGTTAGAAATATATGGAGCTCTTTTATGATTTTGAACGGAGCTTTTATGAATTCGTTTTAAAATATTCTCCGGATGATGATGAGAGCGTCATTTTGAAATTCAAATATTCTTTGTGAATGTGAAGAGGAATAATTATTTAAATTGAATATTAATATGTATTAAAAACCACATTCATTTATCTCTGGATATGCACGATTATCACAATGACTTCAATGTCGAGGATGTTTTTGCACAACGATAATAAGTTGGCTCCAAACAAGCAAGTATATGTGCGATTCCCGACTGTACCAATGAGTTCTTATTTTATAAACTTAAGTACAGTGAAATGAATTGAAATTGCATGAGAAACGCCGATGGACTGGCCACCTGTCACGTTGGCACCTAAAATAATCTCCGGCGGAAAGTTGTTGTGTGGGAACTACTTACACGCCTCTACCCAGCCATCTTGTGGGAATAAATAAATATATTATGACAATCTTATTTATATTACAAATGCAAAAAAAAAAAGTTTGCGAGTATGTTTGTTGCTCAATGGCACCAGGATTGGATGCTGAATTAAGACAAGAAATGATTTATGCCAGTACAAAAAACTATAAAAGAAATGTAATTTTACGCGGTTGAAACAGCGGACTTAGAGTAAATAAATATAATTACCAGATATACCTTTGCAGCAGTTGCATGCAGTTCTGCCAACACGATGACAGGCAATATGTTCGGATAGGTGCCGGTATAGATGTTATCGATTCTGCACGATGCCCGCCGGTGTGTGGATTACAGACCAATTTGTTGAATAAATAGCTTTTGCTCACTGCAACGAGGTAAATGTGAAATTATAGCAGCCGTTTGTATGCATTACTATAAATACAAATATATACCTACGTGGATATCGTTTCTAAAATCATACATTTTTATACAAGCAGCGATGGAGGTGAAAAGAGAAAAAGACTTCGAGTTCGTGGGAAGGCGAGAAGACATACGAGATATATGAAAAATACCGTCCAGATACACACTACAATATGTTCAAATTCAAATGTATTTATTGCAGTTACGTTAGTTTGTCAATCACTCCAAATAGACTGTATGAAATTAGATGAATGTTGGCACACACCTGGATTAGCATACATGACAATTTTATTGCAGAAAAGAAAACCTAAGCGATGACAGGAGCGTTTATAATATTAGGAAAAATTATCAAATTAAAACGAGTGATACTGCAAGGCACAACTTTAGAAACTTTATAATTTTCACTTACTATGAAAATGTAGTAATTTTAAACTTCCCTACGACTTAAGAAATATTTCAAAGCCGTTCCGTATCCGAAATAGACCGCGGTATGTCAATGGGGTGCTTTTCCCTGAAACGAGAATAGACCGGGCCCCTGAAATGGGGGGAATAATTAAGGCTGTGAGTTACTTTATGTAAGTATGTCACTTAAGCTTAATCGTGCTTGCAAATATGAACAATGACTTATTAGATATTTCGTTAATAACGGCTTGGATATGGATTATATATAATATATAATAATAATATATCCTCACGCCTTCCCACAAGGGTCCCCGAAGGGGTAGGCAGAGGTGTATAGGTAATACCCACACACCCACTTTCCGCCAGAGGTATAATAGGTGCCAACATGACAGATGGCGAGTCCATCGCCGTTACTCCAGCACGACTATACATTTTTGAATTTCTTCTCAGACGTATGCAGGTTTCCTCTCGATGTTTTCCTTGACCATTCAGCTCGTGGTGTGACTAATCACTGTACTTAAGTTCAGAAAAACTCATTGGTACAGTCGGGATTCGAACTTGCGACCTTTGCGTCGCAGGCAACTGCTCAAACCACTCGGCCACCACAGCTATTATGGATTAATGCTACTGTATAAGGCTTGGATTTCGGTTTTGTTTAACTAAAATATATAAGTAGAGGTAGTGTTTAATGCCGCTTACAATTCATGTTTTCCAGATACATGACATACATGAGATACATGACTTACAGAATGGTAGCTAAATGGCATTGCTTTGAAACCCTGCGTTTAATTTGGGCTTCCAATATGGATCGGTAATGCCGGTAGAAGGAAACCGTTTCCTTAAGCTACTAACATTTATATTCGCCACACAATACAAGGTTGAAAATGTGCGAGTAAAATCACTTTGGTATTTCATACTTACAATCATCCGCATAAAAATAAAAGTAATTATAAATAAAAAAATTAAACAAAATATAATATAATATAATAACCGCATAAAAAGCAAAATTAGTTTAGGAAGTGGTCGGTGTCAAAGCCTTCTTCTTTAACTTCTTCTTCTACTTGGGTAAAAAGTAAGTTTAAAGGCCGATAAAATCTGCCTTGAGCCATTAAAGTTGAAAACAGGGCCCGATTAATACACATTAGCCATTTTCCCGACAGGCTCCTACATCTCCCCGGGAGCAAAGCCGCCGAGATTTAAGCCATTTTTATCCCGTAGGAAAAACCTGTACGTTCCATTTGTAATCCGGCCGCGCTTTAGACGGAAGTTGAAAAGTACGAGTAGGTAGCAGTATATAGCAGCACTTCCATTAAGATTTATCGTCTGAAAATATTAACTTTAGTTTAAAATTCACGTCGCGTGATGCCATGCACAGCTTAATTGTTATTAGAATAACTCTTAATGACTTTGCATTTTCTATGCTTTGCTTTGACAAACTTAATATGTGGGTAAATAAAAAAAGCATACTTTTTTAAATGCGAAGATATTCACGCAAATATGTTGGTTCTTAGCGTATTGGTTATTTGTTTCGGAGTCTTAGTGCCTTTTTCACGCAATAGCTGCTGAATGGAATTGGCTGAAATTTGGTACGGAGATTGATTACAAGCTAGTTTAACCCATAGGATATGTTCTACCCAGAAAAATATCTACTAAATACGCAAAGCAGCTAGTAAAGTACTTAAATAAAATGAAATTTACTATATTTTTTGTGTCACTGTAGGCACTGAATAGACCGCAATGAAGCTAGTAACTTACCAACATAAAATATGACCTCATCGCCTCGAGCTAGTGGCAATTGAAAAAAATTGTAACAGGAAACATATTTTTCATCAGCAGCCAGGTCGGGGGCGCGCGGGCGTGACGGCAACTGCCGGGAATATTGCAATCGTGGACGCGGCCTCTCGCGCTCAAATTCATGTTTCACGAATAACTAAGGAATAAAATGCCAACCTCTTAACGCGCTACTAATATTACAAACATGAAAGTTGAAGCCGTGGTGGCCGAGTGGTTCGAGTAGTTGGCAGCGACACAAAGATCGCAAGTTCGAAACCCGACTGCACCATTGAGTTTTTCTGAACTTAAGTACAGTGACTAGTCACACCACGAGCTTTACGGTGAAGGAAAACATCGAGAGGAAACCTAATAAAGGTGTATGTATAGTCGTGCTTGAGTATCGGCTATGGACTCGCCATCTGACACGTAGGTACCTAAAGTGTATCTCTGGCGGAAAGTGTGTGTGTGTGTGGGTACTACCTATTCACCTCTGCCTACCCCTTCGGGGACGCTTGTGGGGAGGCGTGAGGATATATACAATTACTTACTTTCACAGTCAAATAGAGCAATCGGTTTTGTGGACTGTGTAATATTGTTAAGGTTTCAATAACAAATAAAAAAACATTTATAATTATACACTGCATTGGTATACAAGCTCCGATGCTATCTAGGCTTAAAATGTTAGAGTAGTCGTTATTCAATAATAAAATGGTAGTATAGAAAAGAAGATATGACGAAATAGATATGCGATGCGTATATGTGGGAAAAAGAGGTAGAGGGCGGCCACCACGGCTCTGAAAATCTATTATATTTGTAGGCATAACATAAATAACACGGTTAACAGCCCTTTCATACCTATTGCAATTTGCATAGACTATGTATGCCTGCATAGTTATGGCAGCCAATCAAATAGGTCCCACGCGTGTTATTAGCCGTTATGTTTTATACCCAGGGGTTGCTATTTTCCATTAACGATATTGCTACAACTTTTGTATGGAACTTTTGTTCACACAATTCGAGGGAAATTTCTCGAATTATTGCAAACGGAATCAGCTCTCCTAATTTTGAAATTCCAAGCTTCCGTGTCACCCTGATGTCAATCTGTATCCTTGGAATGTTTGGGGGCTGAGGTGGAGTAACTTCCACATTTTGCCTGAAGATTTTAGCAGACGTGTATTTTAACCTCTCGGCTTCCGCGGATCTTCTTTTACATAAACACCTTATAGTTGTTGTGTAGGTCCACAACTTAAAAATATGCGGTTTGATATATTTAAAAAAATCTCAAGCGGCAATACGATTGGCGTGGTAGACCAGTGACTTAACCACCACCACGCCACCAGTTAAAACCAACTTTACGATTAGATACCTCAGTTGTACGTACTAAGGAGTTATTTTGGATGAGAGAGACTTTGAGAGACGAAGAAAGGCTGGAAGGCATTTGCCACGGTTGAACCAAAAATTAGCTCTACTTAAAACGTCAATCCTTTCTAGAAGAGTCTCCAAATTTAGTCAAACATTTGGGGACCATACTAGAATTGAAGATAAAATAACGAAGTGTACAAGATGATGACAGATACTTTGACACAAAACATTGAAATAAATCCGCCCATTTAGAGCTACCCTCTGACAGACACGATAACACGACGTATCATTTATATGACAAGTTGATAAAGTTGGTGCTTACTTAAAGTACAGTAAATATTTTCACAGCAATTTCTTCGAGAAGAGTGAAAAATTAAAGTCAACAGAAGGTTGTTTGCGTAAATATTTGAGCACAAGGCGGCGGTGTAATATTAAAAACACACAGCTCCCCTGTTATTCTTCCGGCGACACATAAAATATTCACAAGGAAACGTATAGCCAAAAACATTATTTATATCAGCAAGATATGAAAATTCAGGATCGCTCGGATGGACGAACTGGGAATGAAATTTAGCTTACGGCCTTAACTTATGGCAAGCACAGATATCATCATGCTGAGTCACTAACGGAGTAGGCAGAGAGAATAGAGCGTCAGATCTCTCTAGACAAAAACCTCAAAATCCATGCTTTAAATATCAATATATTTTAAGCTTGAGCATCTCTCTTGTGTTGTAGGGATAGACAGTAGACAGATATGTAATTACACCCTCTTTACGCATATTTCATATTTTAAGAGCCAAGGTGACGATGAGAGGACTGCTTCTCAAGTCGCAAGAGGTATGCATATCCTCTAATGATGTTTTCTTTCACCGTAATCATGGCTTACACTGCACTTACGTTCAGAAAAAACTAAGTGGTACGATCAAGGTGCCACCTTGCAATCATTGTGTTGCAAGTGACTACTTGAACAGCTCGGCCATCATATAGCACAGGCACATGACACGTAACTACTCGATATAGATACTAACCCGTATGGAATTAGGTAGGGGGTAGGCAGAGGTGTCTAGGTAGTACCTACACACCCACTTACCGCCAGAGATATATTTAAGGCGCCAACATGACAGATGGCGAGCGATCCATCGCCATCTGTCACGCCACGGAAATAAGTATTCGTTGTAAATAAGTGTAACGCCTTAAATATGCAGTTATGTGCAAAACTTTATAGTTATAAGGTCTTCTTAAACCCAATTGTTGGCAAGTGCATGCCGTAGGGTAAATTCACCCACTTGTATAAAGGGTAAGTTCGCGGACTTGTACGTTTAGATCTGTGATACCGAGTTGCAACCACAGTTTATAAGACGTTCCGTTGGGTAAACCGACGCCGGAGGTTTTAACGCCAGCATGTCTAAACTGTATACAAAGGCAACTAGGTTGGAAATGTAATTGGAGTGAACGGGGGGAGAGTTGTCAGAAGTTTAGGCAATTGGTATTCTTCACTATGTTTGCAGCATTTAAGTCGTAGTTTACTTAGCATGGACCTGACGGCGGTCCACTCATTGATCTAATTTAATGGGTGCCATAACTAAAAGATGCTAAGCGAAAAACACAAACAAATTCAGCAATAATATCTCATTATCTGTGCAGCATCACTCAGCATTAAGAAAATTCACTGATACAATTGATGGTTTTTTTTCAACCCACAGCTCTGGTGACCAGCCTTATGATACGAATATACGGAACAAGTCATTTTCTTACAATTATAGTTCGTTGTCTGGAAAAGATAAGTCAAATAATTAGAATTGAACAGTACGATTCACAAATTAATTTACTATAAGGGGTTTTTTTTATTTTGTGTTAGTTTTTAGCATCTAATAGGATATGTATTTGTTTTGTTTTATAAATGTCCAGAATTTATATTTGAATTATAGTGTAAGGTTGTCATTATATCACGCGCCTGCGAATAAAGACGAAATTTGGAAAGGGACAAGCTTACAATCTGAAGTAGCACATAGTACCTTTTGATTTGGAGAGAATCACTCCCCGAGGACGTTAGCGTTGCCATAACACTGAGATGCGGTTAGCATAGTATATATGTTATATATTGTACTAGCTGTGCCCACGACTTCGTCCGCGTCGAATTTAACAAAAAAAATTGTTCTGTTTCCAAAATAAAAGTAGTCTAAGTTATTCCTTTTAACATTAGCTATCTGCCAGTGCCAGTGAAAGTCCAGATAAAATTGGTCCAGCCGTTACAGAGGTTACCCGGAACAAACAGACAGATAGATTGTGAGACAATACTGTAAAAAAATTTTTTTTCTGAATGTACCGTGTATACATCTATATGCATTGAATAAAAAGCGGTAATTTTAATATTACCAACAGACGACACTCTTTTATTTAGACAACAATTTTATTCATTTGTATAAATGTACGTATGATAAACTCGGGACGAAGTTAAGTTAAGAAGAACTTCCTGCTGCGGTTTTCCTTGGATATTACACAACATGGGATTCTCAAGAAGGGGGTGAATAACTTTACGTTAGCATTGCAGCGCGTTTGCTGGTGTAATGCTGCAAGCTCCAACAAGTCCGGATGGTAATCGCCTATCATCCGGACATGCAGTTCTTCTGCTGGGAAGCGATTACCGCTTGGTTACCTTAGTGGTACAAGAAAAAAGTGATAACCCTTGACCCTTTATACATTTGTACATACATATACATATATTATCATCAGTCCCGTCAGTCCCAGTAAAGACCCGTCAGTCCGAGTCCGAGTCAGTTCGAGACTGATGATAATAAGGCTGCGTTAGTTTAGACATACATTTCATTCACATAATAATTTGTATCGTAACGTATCTACATTTATGCTCGATGGCTAGGAGTACTCGTGACTATCGTTGACTGCTCAAGTGAATTGCTTTAGGTAGTTGATGCCTGGTATTGTACCTCTCATCACTCATCCGATCCTATCTTATTATTATTATTATTACCTATCACATCATTGCAATACTGAAACGTTTCACTCTAGTAGCAGATAAGATATCCTTGTCCGTGAAATTGCACCGTTCGATCACAATTGTTTGCTTATGGCTAATGGTCTGATAAAAACGTTATGTTATTTTTTTATCTTGATATCTCATTATTATAAGTCAGTGAAAACTGAGCTTTTTATGAGGCTGCCAGTGTTTTGGGTTCAATGTTAATCGAGTGCCCTCTTTGAGGTATGCAGTTGGCTAGATTGAATTTAACACATAAGAGGAATGCTATTGCTGCTGCTGTGAGGTAAGTATTTGTGGTACTCAATACAAGCGCCACACCCTCCTGTACAAAATATATATTATTGTCTAGGAACTGAGTTTATTTATTTGAATCTCAGGAATTACTGAGCCGATTTAAAAATATTTTTCTATTTGATATGTAGAAGGATAAAGGCGAAACATTATTATGCTACTATCAAATGGAGCAGAACAGTAATTGTTTGTAAGTTTGGTATATTGTAAGAAATGAAATCAGTTTTGTAGTTTTCCGAAAGCTCATGGTGTGTCTAATCACTGTACTGAAATTCAGAAAAACTCATTGGTATAATCGGGATTCAAACTTGTTATCTTTATGTTGCAGGTAAGTCGAACCACTCGTCCACCACGGCTCAGCTTCCCGAGTAATATGAGCTATATTTCATACTATTTATGTGGATTTAATCATGTATTATATGAATCTAACACGCGCTACAGCTAATGAGAGGCTTCTTTGATACTATTTATTGATGTGTGTGACATTCCTTAGCACGCGAGCGATACCCCCAGTGTTGCAATCGTCTATAGGCCACGGTAACCGCTTACCATCAGGCGGCCCGCATGCTTATTTGCCACCTATGTTGTTTAAAAAAAAAACATCTATCTCTGTCTTATCCAATAGAAACTCATCATGCAGCAGTGGATGGTTGCGACTGGTAGTACAGTCAATATTTGCAGTCCTAACGGTCGTCAGCTTCGTTCTCATCGTGAAGTTGTCGTGGCCTCGCAGGGTGCCGCCAGTAGCGCCCGGCCGCTACCCCCGCTGCGGGTACACCAACTGCAAGGTCCAGTGCAGGGAAGCACCCTATTTCAAACAGTATGAAGATGACATCGTGCAAACTGTTGCGGTAATTGACCTTTGTGGCTTTTTTTGCTAAATATAGAGTGTTAAACACGCACGCTACTTGCCTGATGGTCTGTAATAATGTAATCATGTACGGTCTTGAATCCTACCAGTGTAGATTTTTATTGTAGTTAAGAATTGCTCAGATGGTTAAATAATACTAATGTTTATAAGTTTCTTCATTAATCTAAAACCTCAGTAACGTGATAAATCATTTTACAGACACAATTACGGTCTGTATTCCGGAGTTTAAACCTGTTGCTTTAGTTTGCACGTGACTATTTAAACAACTGAGCTACCACGGTTTGGGAAAGAATGCATAGTTACTTCTACCATACTTATCGACCATGTTGGTTAGAATGGTTGGTCATGCTAATGCTAGTATTAGCATGGCGCCATTAAATTACAGCACTTTAAATTTGCAGGAAACTTGTCAAAATATATTTGAAAATATCGGAAAGACACCAAAAGTAATGAACCAGTTTTTATGCTCCACTCAAAATGTATTTTTTTAATATTTCAGGAAGCGTCAGACTCTTGCAGTAGAATGCGATTGTTATTGGAACTCCCAATGTTTGTAAACGATACTATGCCTGCGCATTTCTTATCACGCCTGCGGTACTCTATCCGAGCGATGTGTATAATAGGAGGAAACTTAAAGAGGATTCCACCCAATGCGTTCATGAGCCAGTACGCTGGAAGCATAAGCACTTTGATGTTTCAAAGAGTAAGCATAGATTACTGGGTACCAGACAGCCTAGTTGGATTATCTAATTTGAAGGAACTTTATATAAAAAACTGCAAGTTTGAAAATATACCAACTGGTATCCTAAGAGCCATCGATGATACTTTAGAAACGCTCACCATAAGAAATAGCGAGAACTGGAATCCAGTTGATTTTACTGGCACCTCAAATTTCTCTAGTATTCACACTGTAGACTTTTCGTCGAATTTCTTTGGGGACATCTTAAATAGGGAAAGCTTTAAAGGACTTGCAACATGTAGAGTACTATATCTCAATTCTTGTCACATAACGTATATTGGCATTGGTACGTTTGATCATTTGACGAACATTGAAGTGCTATTCCTGAACAATAATCTTCTCGTGAACATACCTCCTGGATTGTTCAACGTGCAAATGGCAATCACGTATCCCAAACCGAGGATCAACTTGCATGACAACCCTTGGTATTGTAGCTGCTCCATCAAAGATATCAAACTCTTTGTCGTCAATGATTTGTTAATGGTTGAGCCAATTTGCAACTCCCCAGTTGAGCACAAGGGTAAAACATTCAATGAACTTGAAAGATACTGCTATAATAATAATTCGCTATCCAAAATTGATATTTCGAATAATTTAAATATTGAATATGCAACTTTTCAGCATGAGTACTTTCAGATGAACGAAGTTTGCAATGACACCCGGCCTTTACCCAATATATCGTTAAGAGTACTTTCACCAGAGTTCAATAGTAATTGTGCATCGAGCAGCGCTACTAATGTAAATCTTCTACGTTCCTTTGTTTCACAGAGCCTTGATCACATGCCAGAGACCCGTTGGCTAAGAGTTAAATATTATCTTAAAACGGAAACATATTCAATGGTTCAATTGGATACTCCAGCGATAAGTGGACATGGGCTATTATGGTACCAGTCCTCCTGTCCAAACGAAGTGTTCTGTATTAATACGTTACCTAGATTCCTTAGAGTATATAATGACGACTTGTCTACCAATTATACTTTTTGCCCTGTCGTAATAGATTCCGGTACGGTAGAAATAGACCAGTGCATTGTATATAATTTCTTTACAGAAAAAACAAATGGTTCCACATTGATCCGCTATCAGTTACTTGTGTATCTCACAATTGGACTTATTTGTTTGATACTTGGTGCATTTTTCCTTTATGCATTAGTTCTTAAACATCCTACTCTTTTGAGAGGTAGTAAGAGAATTTTATTCGTTAAACATAAAGCTGCTGAAGCTTTGGTGCTACCGCCTAAAGTTCCTCTCAGGAATGACTTGAGCTGTGACGATACGGCCTGGTACAGCGACAATAAGATTTTCGTAATGCCATCAACAAGCAAATACTCCACACTGAATCAATTTAGTAGAAATAAATCCATAAGGAGTAATAAAAGTAACGCACCCAGTTACATATCGGCCCTTCAACCAACCGAAGACCAACTAGCTGAATGGCGAAGACGGCATCCCTTCGATAGTGACATCACATTCCCTTCGATGACGTCCGATTTTTCAATGGTTTCGTGGTTATATTCCGAGGATTCGCTGGTCTATTCAACCGAAATGGACAACGAGAAAACTTATGAGAGCTTGAAATAATTCATATGAAATATGTCTTACTTCTTTTTCGCAGGAAACGTAACATTTGTCATGCTAAATTAAACATTAGTCGTGGAGTGTGTTTAAACTTTTAAGTCCATTAAGAGTATGTACATTTGTTTTGGCGATGCGCGAAGATGAGTGTCTGAAAACAGTCGGCGTCCTAGCTCGATCAATCCATACAGCTGTTTCCGACGTCGTGCGCCAGCGCAAGCAACATGCTTTGTCTTTCGCTATTGGACGTTTTCTATCTATTTCTATTTGTATTTAAAAACGACTGTAGGCTTGGTAATTAACTGAGTGGTTTACAATACATTGACACTGAATAATAGGCGCACATAAATCGAGATCGTGTAAAATGCTTTTACTAATGAACCGGTCTTTAATTAATTAACATACCAAAGCGTTTGTTGGGTTTTAATATAAAATTTGTTTGTAAAACTACTTCCTCCCTTATTTTTAATGTTGAATTTTAGCTATTTTCGAATTTCTCTCTTCTTCTCTTAAATTCTTTAAATGTAAAATACTGAATTAGAATTAGAATTTTTGGGAATTTAGAATTCCCAAAAAACTGTTGTTGGAACATAGAAAGAAGTATTAAAATAATCGACAGAAAGTGAAACTATTCTTAATGTTTTGTTTTATAAGCAAACTGTTTTTTTTGTTTGTATTTCGATATTGATATAGTTTCAAAATACTGACAAATAAAAGTTGGTGTGTGATTATTATACCTAGACGCCTCTGCCTACGCTTTCACCACCTTTACCAGTATGTGTGAACTGTATGTGTGTAAAAATGGATATTAACAATAAAGTGGTATTTTATTTGATTTCTATACAACGATAAGCCTTCAAAAATTGAATCTGGATCTTTAAAATGTATCGTTCCAGATAATAAATACATCTGGATCTTTAAAATGTATCGTTCCAGATAATAAATACATTAAATATGCATGGTATATGTTTATTAAAATTACGATTTGGTTTTTAAATTAAATCGATTTAAACTGGATTTTTTTTTTCGGTGGAGATCTGTGAATATATGAAACTATTAAGTCTGCTTTTGAATAAAGCATTGCAAATTAATTGTTGATCTTCCATAGGTCAATAATTAAGTGACCTGTTGACCCTTTCAAACTCTAGGTATGTATTACTATTTATCTCGTACCGACGGTTTAGAAAAACGGTGCGTTCGCTGCATGGATATTCTACTATTACTAAACCAATTTGCTAATAAATTTTCTCTGCATAAACCTGTTATAAATATCTAAAAATAAATCAAATGTTGAATAAAATAGTGTCAATATTACTAACTATTTAGAAACCAGCTACAATGGGTATTGGCAGCCCGTTCTTCCGCTTGAACAATGCACTTGGCAGTGAGTAGTCTAGATCATTTAGCGAGCATCAATCATTGTGAGAAATGGCTTTAGTTACAAATTACACACACACATGATGACTATTAAATAGTTACCGCACTTTTATTAAATAATAATCATTGATGTTATAATTTTTATTATCAGGCAAAATGTGGGCCAACGGCAATTCTTCTGCCTATCTTGGAGACGTACGTGCGATGCAGTTCCAAAAAAGTTTCCGTTGACGCTCAGGCTGTGCGATGAGCTTCATTGAGGTCTTCCTAAGATAATACATGAAGTTTTTCAAGTGTCCACAGGCAGCGGTAACCGCTTACCTTCGTTCGTAACCCGTAATGTAAATAAATATGTTTACACATTTATGTTAGTCTATGGTTTACGGCTAGGGGAGATCCACAAATTACGTGAGGTGTTTAAGGGGGAGGGGGGGTCTCGGCAAATATCACGCAATTTTTTTTCTTATTGAAACAAAAAAAACTATACTATTTTGACCCATTATCCAGATTCTAAAGTCGTCCCGGACAGAAAGTCGCCGTCGGGAATCGTAAGAAACTGTAGATTTCCGAAGAACCCGAAGATTCCCGACGGCGACTTTCTGTCCGGGACGACTTTACATGCTTAAGATTTAAGCATAACTGTAATACGATTAAGATCATTCACTAATTCATTCGAAAGAAAATGATTTCATTCATACTTCGACGTTATACATTACTACTGACTGTCAAACTACCATATTTGTTTTATACCAAATAGTTCAATTTAATCAGAGTTTACGATACAGTGTAGCCCGTCCTTTGTTTTCGCGCCACTGTCAGCCGAACGCGCGGCTCGATGAACGAGAGCGTACGAGCTGAATGGCAGCGACACACGGACAGGTTCCAACCTGTCCGTGTGTATCTGCTATGTGTAGTATATGCTGTCACTAATTTAAAATGAGTTATCAAGATTTTTATAACGCATACTCTACTAAAATCTCACGTGAGATTGGGGGATGGGGGAGGGGGTTGAATACAATCTCACAACATCTCACCAGGGGGGGAGGGAGGGACAGAAAATTCAAAAAAACACCTCACGTAATTTGTGGATCTCCCCCTACTACAAATGGATACTCAAGCGTTTACCAAAAAACTGAAAATTTTCGTAAAGGTGTGAACATACAATGTATATTGATATTAATTTACATTACGTCGACTTATCACGATAATCTGAATTTAATTTAATTCACAATTAGTTTAAAGAGTGCGTGTGTTACGTTAGTAATATTTTATTACTTAACTTTTTACAATGTATTTCTCTGTTTATTGTATCAGTCGCCTTTATAAATGACTATTCTAAGGCAATTAAGGTCACTAAGCTTATTTAAATAAATATAAAGTAGGCTAAATGTACGAGTAGCTTAATTTCACACATCAAACGTCACATCAGTGATTTCATGGTAAATTTTCACTTTTCCCTTCGTTGAACGACAAAAGATAGACAGAGTGCAAATTCCTTGTACATCTGTGTGAAAGACACATTTGTTTACAGATCTAAAAGGCTTGTCTGAAAGGTTTATCTCGTTATACCTTCACATCTTCAAATAGGTCCAAAAGAGATTGGCAGAGTCGTAGCAACGCCTCTTTGTCGCCGGAAATGTTATTAGGTGTCAACATGACTTATGGCGTATCCCACGACGTTTCCCAAATACGATTATACATATATCTTTGAATATATTCTTAAATGTATGTTTCCTCTCCATGTTTACCTTGATCGTAAAGCTCGTGGTACGATAAATCACGGTACTTAAGATCAGAAAGATTTACTGCTAACAATTGGGCTTAGAACTAGCAATCTTTTCCTTTCAGGTGACTTGTTGGACCACTCAGCCACTTGGGTTCTTTAAACTTTATCTTAAATTTATAGATCATCATTTTAAATAAGTGAAGTAAATTAATTTCGACAGTTCCTGAAAACAATGTGAACTGCGTGATCGATACACAACATGACCTAGGTCTGATCTATTCTGAGGGCAACTGAGCTATTAATCTCTGTAAACATTATTATAATTGTTAGTATTAGCTGACTATTAATAAATTGTGTGTTTGAGCTATTAATTGCAGAACACCTGTACCGGTGATTAGGTTGCGAGATGAAGCATTAATTGTAGCCGGCTTGTACGCCTGCGCATGCCAAACTGCCGACGACGTTGGTCGCAAATAATTTCATGATAATCTTTGATAAGGAAATAACCTATATGATTAAGACGTTAGAAAGTGTTAGTATACATAAGGATATATTATTATATTATATGTGGTAATCGTAGATGATTGTCAAGATATATATATATAGTATAGTATATATATATATAGTATAGTCTGAGAAGCCATTCAAGGGCGTATGTATGGTCGTGTTTAGTAACGGCGATGGACTCGCCATCTGTCACGTTGGTACCTATATATATATCTGGCGGAAATTGGTTCCGTAGGTACTACCTATACACCTCTGCCTACCCCTTCGGGGACCCTTGTGGGAAGGCGTGAGGATATAATAATAATAATAATATTATTATTATCAACACAACGTAACTCGTAATCATTCGATTTAGTTGTCCATTTAATGCGTAGACAGATATTTAAAAGAATGCAGATGTTCAGTTGTCGTGACGGATGTCCCTCAAATAATATTACGAGTCGTAACGAGCGCGTGAAATAAGGTTCTCATATTTCTGAAGAAAAGTCATACAACTCGAAACTTTTCTGGCAGCTCCTTCATTTTGTATTACTATTGTTTGCAAGTCATTATTTATTTAAAGATTAAACCAACAGCCATTTGTTATTATAAATACCTATATTTTTTGTGTCTATATATTTTTTTATCTTGTTCCATTCTGCTCAAGTTGAAAACTGTAAAATAATATCAATTTTTGAAGTATGTTACGTTTTTTTTTTTACCCAGCTTTTCGCCTCATACACTGTAATCGGTTGTCCATAAAATGACCGGTAACGCGCATGTGGTATTCTGATATTGCTGATGCGTGTATGTGTAACTTTGAACTCATCTCGCATTAGACGGCCGTCTGGTCTAGTGGC
>JACCPG010006889.1:0-71554 GCA_016069955.1 Drepana arcuata | reverse complement strand
TTTCCGCCAAAGATATATATTAGGTGCCAACGTGACAGTTGGCAAGTCCATCGCCGTTACTTAAGCACGACTATACATACGACTTTGAATTGCTTCTCACACCACGAGCTTTACGGTGAAGAAAAACATCGAGTTGAAACCTACATACGTCTGAGGAGAAATTCAAAGGCGTATGTATAGTCGTGCTTGAGTAACGGCGATGGACTCGCCATCTGTCACGTTGGCACCAAATATACCTCTGGCGGAAAGTGGGTGTGTGGGTATTACCTATACACCTCTGCCTACCCCTTCGGGGACCCTTGTAGGAAGGCGTTTGGATATATACAAATTAAAAGAAGTGTAAAACTAACATTATAGAGTAATCAGGATAGTTCCTGACCATAGCTGTATTGACGTGATCCTTGCTTGCGTACATGAACTCCATAATTTGTACGATTCCGACGTTTATTTTCTTGTTATCGAGCCCTGGGTATGTCAACTTTGAACCTCCCGACACAGGCACCCAGTCCGGATATGTGAACCGCGCCAATGCTCCCACTATGACCGGATCGGTAAACTGTTCTGTATTTCATCAATACATATTAGTTACCAAACTATAATATATACAGAATATATTTAAAATCGAATCCGCAATGAAGAGATTCCCAAAACAACTGGCGTGAACGAAGGTGTGATTGTAAAGACGAAGAAAGGCATCTACGTTGGTTTGGACATAGAAAGTATTAGTTTTTTGTAGTAGACGTAGAAAGGATGAGTTTAGAAAGACGACACAGATATACAAAGCGAAAGTGTATGCAGGAAGGGAGAGGGAGACCACGTTCTAACCACCTTAATCAAATCGATCGGACACTTTAGAATGGGAATTTCAAGAGTACTCGAAACCGACGAGCATGTGTGAAGAGACTGATGAATGTGAACGAAGCGAATGGGGTTGTATGTCTTGATAGAACTAGCGCTCTATGCTCTCTGCTTCCCCGTTTGGGGCTCGGCGTAAGCAGCCCAAATCACGAGGTAGGCAAAGAACGTGAGCTCTTCCTAGAATTTTAAGTAGTGGTAACCGTTTAGCTTCAGACTTGCTATAACTCTCCGAACACAGACTGGCAACGCGCAAGTGATACTTAGGTACCGTGAGCGTAAATAGGCTACGGTAACCGTTTCCCATCAGGTGGGCCGTATGCTTGTTTGCCACACTTGTTGGATAAAAAAATACACATTTCCTTACTTGTTCCTCTGCATAGTCCACGATTGACTCTGCACTGGTTTACTATCTCTTGCGCGAACATTGCGAGCTCGTTGTCCCATGCCTGCAACCAAGGCGCATGGCGGAACATAACTATGTTATCAAATAAAAAAGGCCCTAGCGGCCCGTCCCGGCTTCGCACGGGTAGACATAAATAGGTACAACTGCCCCTCTCACGAAGAGTTAGACGTTAGTTACTCGATGCGCGGCCGTGGCGTGAAGGAAAACATCGAGAGGAAACCTGCATACGTCTGAGAAGAAATTCAAAGGCGTATAGTCGTGCTGGAGTAACGGCGATGGACTCGCCATCTGTCACGTTGCCACCTAATATACCTCTGGCGGAAAGTGGGTGTGTGGGTATTACCTATACACCTCTGCCTACCCCTTCGGGGACCCTTGTGGGAAGGCGTGAGGATATATTATTTTATATAATTATTTAGTTTAGACTTTACATTTAGACTACTTTCATGATATCTCTAACCTTAAATTCTTAAGAAATATATAATTTTGGTATACACACCAGCCTATAAAGCCCGAAGCCTCTCGGGAGATATTCACCTCCTTGGCCTCTCTCCAATCCCAGTGCTATTCTGCTTCTCATTCTGTAACAAGTTTTTTTATTCTACAAGCTGGCAAACATTATAAAACTCGCCTTGTGATGCTGAAGCTAGATCTTTCATTGGATGAACTGTGCCAGCAGCATAAGAATACAACTACAGCCATTGGGTCCACCCGTGCGAAGCCGGGACGGACCGCTAGTTTTTTCTTTGATGTCAATTTGTGTGCCATTATCCTAAGCTAATTTTGTACTATACAGACTTAGTGGCTTCAAGCTCTCGTGTGGTACTCTGTGCAGTGGGTACTCACGCGTTAAATACATCTAGAAAAATGTTTGCTACCCTGGCATCCATGCTAATATTTTGCAAGTTTATACATCGCGGGCTTTCTCTGCGGTCCTGAAACAAAGATGTATGTGTACATATTATAAAAAAAAAAATATTAATTTTTGGTTTGGACACATAGAAAGGATGAGTGAAGAAAGATTGACGAAACAGATATACAAAGCAAAAGTGTGTGCAAGAAGAGGCAGAGGAAGGCCACGTTCCAACTACCTGGATCAAATAGATCGGACTCTGAAGGACGGGAACGTTAAGAGTACTCGAAACCGACGAGCATGTATGAAGAGACTGATGAATGTGGACGAAGCGAAAGAGGTATGTTAGTCTAGAGAGAACTGGCGCTCGTGGGTATTACCTATACACCTCTGCCTACCCCGTTAGGGACTTGGCATGATGATATGTATGTATGTAATAATAATAATATATCTTCACGCCTTCCCACAAGGGTCCCCGAAGGGGTAGGCAGAGGTGTATAGGTAATACCCACACACCCACTTTCCGCCAGAGGTATATTAAGTGCCAACGTGACAGATGGCGAGTCCATAGCCGTTACTCAAGCACGACTATACATACGCCTTTGATTGAATTTCTTCTCAGACGTATGCAGGTTTCCTCTCGATGTTTTCCTTCACCGTAAAGCACGTGGTGTGTCTAATCACTGTACTTAAGTTCAGAAAAACTCATTGGTACAGGCGGGATTCGAACTTGCGACCTTTGCGTCGCAGGCAACTGCTCGAACCACTCGGCACCACGTACATATTATATATATGTTTTTTTTTCTGGAATTAAACTTATCTTCATACCCTTCAAAATGTTTTTATTTAACAAATTCAAATACAAATCTTATCCTTTGTGATAATATTGTAATACATACATACAATCGACACACCGAGTCGAGAGAGGACTCGCCATCTGTCACGTTGGCACCTAAAATATATCTTTGGTTTTTAAGTGGGTGTGTGGGTATTACCCTACACCTACACACCCTATATAATTATCATAAATCTTAATTTAATTTTGTTTGTATAGTGAAAGTAGCGATACACTTTTGCCTCTGAAATAAAAAAAAAATGTGATATAAAAACTTACTGGCCTGTATAATAAGCACATCACATGTGACCCTTCTTGGCAGAATTCCGTTTGGGGGCAGTACTTAGCAATGTACGGGTGGTCATGACTTCTACTGTCAATCACCACAGAACACTCTGTGTTTACGAACAAGGATATAGTCACACTGTATATCTGAAAATTAAAATATAGTAAACTTTTGACATATTCAGCATTTAAAAAATCCGTACCTACCAATGAGTTTTTCTTAACTTAAGTACAGTGATTAGTCACACCACGGGCTTTACGGTGAAGGAAAACATCGAGAGGAAACCTGCGTACGTCTGAGAAGAAATTCAAAGGCGTATGCTTGCTTGAGTAACGGCGACGGACTCGCCATTTGTCACGTTGGCACCTAAAATATATTCTCTGGCGGAAAGTGGGTGTGTGGGTGCTACCGATACACCTCTGCCTACCCCTGCGGGGACCCTTTTGGGAAGGAGTGAGGTTATATTATAATATTAAAGAAATCCGTTGCCGTGGTTTGTGTTTGGAGTTTCCTGTAACACAAAGACCGCAAGTTCGAAGCTCTACCTATTTTTTTAAATTAATATTTTTCTAAATTAATTTACAGTGATTAGTCACACCACTAGACTAAAACTTTTAGAGAAAGAGATACATATTTAACTTGACGTTACATATGTAACGTGTATCTAGCGCTATGTTAATGAACTCACTAGACTTACCAAAATAATCATTTTGATATATCCGTACAATATATCCGTACAAAACATCCCCTGTAAAAAAAAATTGTGAGTAAGTGTCAATCGAATTTGTACCTAATTGTATTAGGTAAATTTGTTATTTTTTTAAGAACAGTTTTCTCAACAGAATATTATTAAATAATAAATATTTAACTGTACTCGGATTATATTCAAATTTGGAATGCATTCAAAACAATGAAGGTAATACTAGGTTTATTGCACCCGTGTGTGCAACGTTATGAGTTGCTACAGTTCTTATCAAATAGTAAAGCTAAGGTCACACAACAAGCGGGAATAAATATTTTAAAAGTGTATGAAGAAGAATTCTCGTAATACTCGTACCGTTAAGAGTACTCGAAACCGACGAGCATGTATGAAGAGACTGACGAAGCGAAAGAGGTATGTAAGTCTAGAGAGAACTGGCGCTCTATACTCTCTGCCTACCCCGTTAGGGACTTGGCGTGATGATATGTATGTATGTATGTATGAAGAAGAATGAACGTGAGACAGAAGTTTCCTGAATGGGCCATATTTGGAGCAGCCTATTTACTTGGTTCTATGAAAAACCCACACCCACTTTTCGCCAGAAATATATTTTTAGGTGCCAACATAACAGATGGCGAGTCACCGTTACTCAAGCACGAGTAAGGATTTGCCTTTGAATTGCTTTTTAGACGTATGCAAGTTTCCTCTCGATTTTTTCCTTTATCGTAAAGCTCGTGGTGGTTCAGAAAAATTCATTGGTACAGACGGGATTCGAACTTGCGATGTTTGTGTCAACTACTTGTACCGACCACCACGGCCTTACTTAATGATATATTAATACAATCACGCCTTCCCACAAGGGTCCCCGAAGTGTTAGGCAGAGGTGTGTGTATTAGGTGCCAACGACAGATGTCGAGTCCATCGCTGTTACTCGAGCACGACTATAGATACGTCGTCAAGCGTATGCAGGGTTCTTCTGGATGTTTTCCTTGATCGTAAAGCTCGTGGCGTGACTAATCACTGCACTTAAGTTCAGAAAAACAATACACAATGGGGATTCATATTTACAATCTCTGACGGAATGTGGATGTGTAGGTAATATCTACACACCTACGCCCATCCCTTCGGGCACCATTATGGTATGGCGTAACAATATTTTATATAATAAACTAATCTATGTACACGTAATTTGCACTTACCCAACAAAAAGTATTTCTTTGTCACGATGAATAGCGACACGGTGAGGTAATATTTAATTTCAATACAATTATTATTGTTATATATTTATAATAATATATAAATTATTCAGTTTTATTTATTATTTACACAGTCCCACAATAAACAGTAAAATAATATATGTAATTTAAAATGCATGTAAATAAACCCTCTGTTATTGAGACCCCAACCTTTCATTCGCTCAGAAGCGTATATAATGTTTGAGCTATGAGACGACGGCGTAATATTAGGACTCACTGTGTTCTTTTTTCAAACATGTGTACTTTCTAGAACAATAGTGTTATGGGTACGTAGAGCTTGACAAACTATTTCCAAATATTATAAAAGTTCCTCATTTAAGTCTACAACCTCATTTGTTGATGGGCTTTTGTAATATTTAAAACTAAAAAATGTCACTTCTGTCGATATACACTTTCATTTGTTATATTGTTATTTCATCGGGAGAACAGGTTTGTGACGTTCATTAAAATTATGACAAGTATGAAGAAATTTTAAATTTTTTCATTTTCTCTGTTTACGAATCACTTTGGAAAAGAAAATTTGGCGTTATGTACACTTGAACAATGTCCACCCGTGCGAAGCTGGGACAGGCCGCTAGTCCTAATAGGAGATCCCATTTTTAAACTCACTCATCACGAAATATCAGGAACTATAAGGCCGGTTGACTAGAAATTTGGTAGGAGTATTCCTTACGCGGTGTAGAGGTCAGCTAAGAACGGATTTTATGTAACTCAACTTAAAAAAAAAACACGTTGTTATTTAATTGCCTACATAGGGGAAGCAATAGTTGAAAAACGTGTTTTTTTACTTTTTCACACGGGCGAAGCTGGGCGGGACAGCTAGTAATTAATAAATATCCTCATATATGATTGTTATCTCCTCATATATTTGGACATTGTGTTGAATAAACATTTTTTATTTATTTATTATTTACGTGCTGGCCCGTATACTATTAAAAGTATCTTATTGCGTACTGTTTTATTTTCTCAGGAGCCACTGCAAAATGCGTTGAATGACAAGAACAGTTCCAACGGAAATTTTTATTCCGCTGTAAAAAGCACTCTGGTAAATTTAATGCAAACGTTTCAAGCTCTTTATATTCTTACTTAATACTAGCTGTCACTGTGGTTTTAGCCGCATTCAATTTGACATCCTTTTCTTATTATTATTACTCCAGTCCAGTGAAGCAGCATGTCTATTAGCCTACCACCGGCGACCACCCAATGTGAACAGAAAAATAACGTTTTTAGTTCCTAAAATTAGAATGCTTACTTACAAACACTGCTTTTTATTAGAATAGATATATCGTTTTTGTTTCTATAACAAGCTTTGCTCAACTTGGGCTTATTTGTATATCTAGTGCTCAGTGCCATCCACGAAGACGCGCCCCACTATTCTTTCCTATAGTTTATAGTGTAAAGTGTCCAACCTTCCGCTAATGTTTGAGTATTATCGGTAAACACTGATTACCTATGAGTGCACGCGCACACTATAATTAATAGAGTCGGGTCATACTCCCCGCCACCCCCTACCCCTAGAAATAGGTGGGGCGCGACTTCGTGGATGGCACTATCTATGTTTGTGTGGTATAGTTCTAAGGAATAATTTAAGGAATAATCTTTCTCAATCTGTAAGTTTCACAAACTTAATTCCAGGCACCATTACATAACCATAGCTACGTAGATAAGTCAGAGAACATGCTACTAATACCAGTCATGACTAAGTTCTACGACGAGAATAAGACAAAGAAGAATACTTACAAGAAAACACCAAAGAGCACGATACAGAAGATCATTAAGAAGAATAGAGTAAAGATAAAGAAATTCTATATTGTTACGAGCCGTCCAAGCTCACCTTCCAAACACGAACATGACAAACAGGACGATCCAAAATGGAAGGATGACCCACCAACAACGCAAGCAAACCAAAAGAGAAAGTCGAAAAGATGGAATCCCAAAGCCGCCAGAAACCCAATGCCGTTCCAGAAACTGCAAAGCAGACGAGATCTTTTAAAGAGGAGCAAACGCAGTGAAGAGATTAATGACACGATAATACTTAAAGATCTGGATAGAATTGACTATTTGAACTCTGAAAAAGATGCTGGGATCGATCGTGCTGAAGCACGGGAGAAAGTCAATTAACTTTTATTTGAGCAAAAAGGTATTGTATGTAAGATAAAAGAAGATCAGAGAAGTAGAAGAAGAATTGTATTTATTAAACTATTGATATATGTTTCAGTGTTTTTCTATGTTTATTAACTGAGTTTGTCCCGAAGTTATATTTGATAACAGTTTTTTGTATATAAATAAATAAATAAATATATATATATATATATATATATATATATATATATATATATATTTATTACTCACGCCTTCCCACAAGGGTCCCCGAAGGGGTAGGCAGAGGTGTATAGGTAATACCCACACACCCACTTTCCGCCAGAGGTATATTAGGTGCCAACGTGACAGATGGCGAGTCCATCGCCGTTACTCAAGCACGACTAATAACTAACACGACGAAGCTAATAATCTATTAGTCTAGGATCCAGGGATCATTTTTGCATTTGATTATTATTAAGCTATTTTTTCGTGACTAGCTTGGTTTTGATGATACGCCCAATAATTTCCTCGCATCAACGTGTCTTAAAGCATATAAGTGTCTCACTGTACGGCTTCATAGGATCTTCTTACCGTGGCTCAGGCCGTGGAATGAAAGACGGAGTTTTTCAAGAGAGGTGGGAGGGGGTGTGTGTATTGAATGGTAATGAGTTATTCCCCTGGTGTTCCAAGCATCTATACCATCAGGTGTTTGCCAATTTTACATATAGGTACATACATACATATCATCACACCAAGTCCCTAACGGGGTAGACAGAGAGTATAGAGCGTCAGTTCTCTCTAGACTTACGTAACTCTTTCGCTTTGTCTACATTAATTTGTCTCTTCATACATGCTTGTCGGTTTCGAGTAATCTTGGCGTTTCCCTTGCCGTACAATGTACATGCAATGCATGCCATGAAATAAGCAGGAATATTAAAACAGTATATTATGTAAAAAAGTATAATTTATTATATAAAACAATAGCATAGATGAATTAAATAAAACTTAAATACTGAAAAAATCTTACAAATTGTATTTGACTATTAACTTAGCGTAATCTTATATTTTATTTCAAGTCCCTTTGCAAGATACTAGAATACTCTTGTGTAATCTAGATAATTATGTATTTTTCTACACGCCTTCCCTCAAGAGTCTCAAGGTAAAAAAGCAGTACGAAATACGAAAATCCAAATAGTCCCGTCTGATTATATGTCAAAAGACGTTTGAAAATTCCGACTTAATTTTAAATTTGGAATTAGTTTTTTTTCTTATTTGCGTAAGTATAATTAATTATGTGTAATACTTCTTAATATTTATCCTTGCGAGGGATTGGTGACAGTTTTAAATTCGAATTATATTCTGATATAATTCGAATTTAAAACTGTCACCAATCCCTAATATATACGTCAAACATTGACATAATAATATAGATAGATGCTATCTACTTCATAATTATTCAGAATGATTACACTTATTCCAAATACGAATTTTTACTTCTCATAACAAGCCAGTATTTACAAGTCATGTATTGGTTTTACTCAAAGCGTTTCGTGGTCAATGTAGCTATGAGTAACAAGATTTTATGAAGAAATCACTAGATGGCGCTAGTAGTACATTTAGCTCGTAGTACAGTAGCTCCTTTGTCTATTCAGTTAAGCTTACATTTAGTATGAAGCTCTATATAATATATAGCTCTAGAATCGCCAAATAATAGGTCATATACCATCCACAAATAATGAGTAATAAGTTGGATATAGGTACAAGTCATGTTTTGGCCAAGTGTAGATACAATATAGGTACTTTTAAATTAATCCAACAGTCGATTAAAGTGTTGTGGACTCCTTAGTGATAAAGTGGCATTTCACACTTGGCACATCTTATCGAAATCGAATGCTATATTTAAATTTGAAAATTATGTTCTGTATGTCAAAGCCGCTATTGAAGCAAAGTACCTACGTTTGAAATGTCAATGAAATAAAAATTAACCAAACTTTTTTGTAAATTTCAGTCTTACGCTTCACCAGCCTTTATGTCATCGCCTCCCTGCTTGTTCCTGTATTCCCAACCTTGGTAAGCAAGATCCTGCGGCCCCACATCCTGTTCCCGGAAGGAGACTCCCCCACCTGATCCGTATTTATTACCCTGAAAACGACAAGATACATAGATTTATACTTATTCATTCACATGGATTGATCCATGTAACTAGATACACATAATATACTACGCCCAAATCGACTATCTCGAGTTGGTTCCGGAGCGACCAATGTCGATTAGCACTGTTCAGATACGTAAGTATATATTTCTATTTATTTATTTATTATTGCGAAAACGGTATGTAAGTCTAGAGAAAACTGTAGCTCTACTCTCTCTGCCTGCACCGTTAGGGACTGGGTGTGATCAAATGTATTGTATATCTATCTATATATTTTTTTATACTACAACAGTGGCAAACAAGCTTACGGCCCACCTGATGGAAACGGTTATCGTAGCCTATTTACGCTCACGATACCAAAGTATCACCAGCGCGTTGCCACGGTTCGGAGAGGTATAGTGTGTCGGCAGCATAATGGGTGTAATCCCTCTGCTTCCAACACAATCTAAAAATCCTCCCTCCTCCCTAAGAAGCTCATTACTGGAAACCTTACTTAAACCTTAATTAAACCTTAATTAAAACTTATTCACCGCGTAGGAACACAACACAAAAAAAAATGTTATTTGGCTACGGACTTCTATATGGTGGAGGTCCTGCCCCAGTCGGGCAGCTCCAAAATCGGGAAACCCGTTATGCCCTACCTCTTTTAAAATCGTTTCGATTCGAACTTGCAATATTTGTGTTGTAGGCAACTACTCAATCCACTCGGCCACCAGAACTCGCCGTAGGCAAGATAGATATAGACGGGATAATAATTACTTTCAGTGGGATTTGGCAATAATCGCACATAAGTACAAATTGATCTCGTATTTCACTGTAATCCTATCATAAGAAATATTGCATTAATATCATTGTAGTAAAAACAAAGCAAAATGAACCTTACATGATAGTTATCATAGTGTCCATAATGTGCTGGAGGTGTTTCTCTGTAGGGGCCGAGGCCTATCCCGGCTGGAGTGTACTGAGGTCCAGTGTAATGGCTCGAGGAGAACGGTGAAGTGAGGTTAGGTTTGCAGAACTTAAAGTAGCCGATGACACCTGTAAAAAGAAAAACAAAGATAGAAAGAACACTTTTTTTTTAAATGTACTTTATATAATACTATACAAAAAAAAGGTCTACACCAATAAGTTTTTACTGATTATCTAGCATACATCTTAAGATACTCCACGCATCTCCACAAGGGTCCCCGAAGGGGTAAGCAGAAGTGCCCTTATGGACTGGACAAATATTCACGTTGGTAACAGATGGCGAGTCCGCCGCCATCATTCAAGCATATTACATACGTCGTACGAAGAAACTTATTCTTCGTCAATGTATGCAGGTTTTGCCTCACGGTGTTTTCTTTCACCGAAAAACGTACGCCGTGAATATGCTATGCTTAGGTTTAATAAAATAATGGTTCACCAGAACTCATTAAACCAGAAGGTTTGAAACTGCAATCTTAACTGTGAATACTTTAAAAGAGTTATTACTTACTTAAACCACTCACTACTAAAATAATTCAATTATCATATAGCAATTAATAATGAAGTTTCAAACCTGCTCGCTGTTTGCTGGTTTAATCCCACCATTGTATATAAACATTAAGTACATCACAGAATCAGCATTGCTATCCACCTTGGCAATACTGCTAGACTTCTTGGCACTTTGCCACGAGATTTGGCACTAATTTTTTAACCGTCTATTTCAGTTTTACAACTATTTTGCAGATACATCACGTTTAATGATTTAAATTAGTATTCAGCTGTGTTCGTTACCTGGAACTATAAGAGCCATGAATCCTAAGAATTTCTTGAAGCTTGCGAGTCCAAGGATGAGAGGCAGGAACAGAAGCAGTTTCAGCTTGAACAGCTTTAGTATGAGCAACATGGGTATGATGAGTTTCTTCAGCTTATGACGACCTGTCGAATAAAATACAAAAATTAATAACATTTCCAATCTATACTAATATTATAAAGAGGATAGATTTGTATGTAAGTATGTTTGTAAGGAATTGGTTCAAAAACTACTGTACCGATTTTAAAAATTCTTTCACCACTTGAATGCTACAATATCACTGATTAATATTAGCTATTTTAATTGCAAAAAAAATATTTTATGCCAAACTATTGAAAAAATAAATGTCCGCACGTGCGAAGCCGGGACGAGCCGCTAGTTTAGTATATACTTTAATTATTTATTTTAATTTAATTTAGTTTAGTTTAATTTCAATAATGCAACGCAGTTTTATATCTATTAAGGACGGGAACGTCAAGAGTACTCGAAACCGGCGAGCTTGTATGAAGAGACTGATGGATGTGGACGAAGCGAAAGAGGTATGCAAGTCTAGAGAGAAATGGTTCTATATCCTCTCTGCCGAACCCGTTAGGGACTCGGCGTGATGATTATTATGTCTGTATGTCTATATTTTAATGTCTGTTAAAAATTACATGTTTTCAAATGTACTGATTAAAATCTCGTTGTATATATTATTTATATATTTATTGACCACCAACAAGATGTATATTATTACAAGTAATAAAAATCATTAAATAAATTATTAAATAAAATATCCTCACGCCTTCCCACAAGGGTCGCCGAAGGGGTAGGTAGAGGTGTATAGGTAGTATTCACACACCCATTTTCCGCCAGAGGTATATTAGGTGCCAACGTGACAGATGGCGAGTCCATCGCCGTCACTCAAGCACGACTATACATACGCCTTTGAATTGCTTCTCAGACGTTTGCAGATTTCCTCTCGATGTTATCCTTCACCGTAAAGCTCGTTGTGTGACTAATCACTGTACTTAAGTTCAGAAAAACTGATTGGTACAGTCGGGATTCGAACTTGCGAAATTTGTGTCGCAGGCAACTGTTCAAACCACTCGGCCACCACGGCTATTTGTATATATTATCTAGGTAAGATTAACTTCCATGGTTTTCCAGAAGGCTTCTCGCGAGGGCAGAAGTATTTAAAGGTCAATATGACACGTTTGCATTACTTCCTTAACGTATACACCTCATGATGTTTTCCTTCACGGTAAAGCTCATGATCAATCCCTGATTAACCACTGTACTTGAAGTACGTGACGTAATAAATAACTTTAATTAAGTTTAGAACTTTATTTCGTACCATCAAATACGAACCTTAAATACGAATCTTCAAGGTTTATTTTTAAATGAATTGATGATTACATCCTTTAGTTTCCATTGTTTTGAAATTTTATCCAATCATGGGTAAAACTAATTAGGTATAAAAGATAACGAGCTTTTACTATTTAGTTTTAGCAAGATTAGCGATGTTTGCAAATAGACTTACGGAATGGCGATGCCTTCTTATCTTCAATGATGTCAACTTCATCAGCAATTTCGTCGATGAATCTCGGCGCGATTATGCCATTGGATGTGACCTCTTCATCTAAATCCATTTCTAAAGCGGTTGCTCTTAGGAATCTGGAAAGTTTTGTGCGCATATCGTTAAATATTAGCAAGTATCAATACTGGTGGATCCATGTTACAGACGTACAGTCGTGATCTGTTAAAGATTAACAAGTATCAATACTAGCGGATCCCTCTGACAGATGACTGTCATGATCTAGTCAGGACTCGGGACATCTCCAATTCGATAACAGTAATATATCTTATTGAAGCTAAACCTACACTTTAATATTTTAGGATTATTTATAGGCTTCGTCATTATCAAAATATTGAAATGTACTAAAAACTAATAATAATAATATAATATATCCTCACGCCTCCCCATAAGGGTCCCCGAAGGGTAGGCAGGGGTAATACCCACACACCCACTTTCCGCTAGAGATATATTAGGTGCCAGCGTGACAGATGGCGAGCCCATCGCCGTTACTCAAGCACGACTATACATACGCCTTTGAATTGCTTCTCAGACGTATGCAGGTTTCCTCTCAACAAATATTATATAATAATCAATGTCAAATATAGCATACCTTTCAATCTTCCTCATCCCATACTTGACTAAGCCATCCCAGTCTGAGTCCTCACTGCGGGGCTGCGAGCTCAACTCTGGCGGCTCCCGAGCCAAGGCCCTGGCTTGCGACTCCACTTTTACCAGGACAGCATTGCTGGAAAGCCTGAACAAAAGAACACAGGTTTAAATAACGAACAAACGTAATATTCATAACTAGGTCAGCCTTGTGTTATCTTTGTGCCAAATTTCATCCTATTCCCTTGTAGTTTTTATTTCACTTCCTTTCAACCTTTCTCAATGCCATTTAGATGCGATCTAGTGGAGATTCTTTTTTGAACGGTTTTATCACAACTTAATTGTTTCTCGTAGCGTGAGCTTCGAACCCTAACGCTGAAATGGCGAGACAAAAGCCAGCACTTCTTAGGTACAAAATAATCAGAGCTAAGGATACCTCTAGTGGGGTTCGGACTTAAGGTGTTGCTGATTCGCAAGCTAATAAGTTTAGGGCTTTCTAATGCTACTGGTTAGACGTAGGCTGGAATTCTAAAAGGGCACTTAACTGAGCTTGTTTAAAATGACTTACTGGTAGGCCTGCTTATCAAAGAAGTCATCAAACGATCTGAGAGCTTGGGCCTTGAAGCAGTCAGCTAGGTCCCCGCTGATGCACTGTTGCGTGGCTTGCTGTATATAAGGGTCCTGGTCTTCTCCTAGGCCTATCCAGTCAAGCAGACCACGGCCTTGTGCTTGAGGCTATAAGGGTGACATTTGCTTTATTATATTATTAGCATAGCTATGATATACGTTAAATTTCATTATCTATGTTGGAAATGTAGAATTCTGTTTTCATTGCGGAAGTAAAACAATAGAAACTGATAATTTAATCACTAGATTTGACATGAAAGCAGTGTCAGCTGTATCCTAAGTAGTGGATGGCCACAAGCCATTCTTCGTTTTGAACTGGGTTATTTTGTGTAAAATTGATCCATGGTATTACTAACAACTTTGTCCTTATTTGCTGGAAACTTTCCCAATTTTTTTAGATCGTGATGGAAGGATGCATGTTCCTATTATGTTCGTTATTTGAGTTTAGGATTAGAAACATGTTTTACCGATCTTCCTCGATCATCTCCGCCAAAGTTGATCGACCTCCCCTCGGTCTCCTCCTTGGGAGGCTGGTCTGGGAGTCTGATGCCACCCTCTCCCCGCGACTGCAGGGCCAAAGCAGCGGCTATCGCCACCAGCAACCATCGGGCTTGGTACATAGTGCTTATAAGATTCTGGAGATAAAGAGATGGAAAATATTCATTTAACGCATATGCGCTCCCTTTCTATGATCCCTCAAAGAGTTTTGTTTGTGTATGAATTGATGGGAACTTTGTCTGTACGTTCAAAGTTCCGTCAGAAGGCTCAATGAGTAGTTTTCTAGTTAGTGTAAGTGCATAACAGCGTAACAGCCATATTCATTATGAAAATAAAAATTAAGCGCCGACCCAGTGGGACGAGTTGCCTGCAACACAAAAAAGCAAGTTCGAATCCCTATTGTACCAATGAGTTTTTCTGAATACAGTTTCACAGTACAGTTATAAGTCACACCACGAACTTACGGTGAAGGAAAACATCGAGAGGAAACCTGCATACGCTTGAGAATAAATCGAAAGCGTATGCATAGTCGTGCTTTAGTAACGGCGACGGACTCGCCATCTGTCACGTTGGCACCTAAAATATATCCCTGGCGGAAAGTAGAAATGTGGGTTCTATCTATACACCTCTGCCACCCTTTTCGGGGACCCTTATGGGAAGGTATGTGGATATTATATATTTGAGTAAATTTCAACGAAACTATCAAAGCAAGAGTAGCATTGCGACAAGGGACAAACTCGGAAGTGAATTGTCACAAACGCTTCCTACTTTTACTCGTATTGCTTGACTTACTTTCTCGCGCTAAGGAAATAATATAAGGCTACTCGGACACAGACTCGATTGTAAATCGACAGCCATCTGTTCTAGTGGATGGTAATAGATGGTAGTTAGAGCTCCTAACTGCGAAACTTGAGGCCGCTGGATCGAATCCCGCTGAGGGCAGATATTTGTGTGATGAACACGTGTATTTGTATAAAAAAAAAAAGAAAGACCATGTTTCAACCACCTTGACCAAAACCGGCGAGCGTGTATTCCCAGTCTAATGTAGATGAATTGAATGAAGTCCAGTGAGAACTGGCGCTCTGCTCTTCCTGCACACCCCGTGAGGGCCTCTGTATAATATGTATTGTATGTATGAGTGCGGTAGAAAAAAAACGCTCTAGCAATCGCAATGCGCGGTATACTTTCATTAAGCGTCAAATGAAAAAACCTTGCGTTAATTTTTTACTCTAGTTTATATTCAGTTCGCGATCAAAAGTCGCAGACCACATAAAAACCATGCAATAAAAGTTCCATTGTCCTGGAGCTGAGGCTTTGGTGTCGTTTAAAAAAAATTAGGAAAGATTTAGTATGTTTTTACACGCGATACATAACCATTAAAAGCGTTTTAGCTTCATGGCCTGGCAACTCAAAAATGCGTTGGTTTATTACAATAATTATAGAGAGTTATTCGAGTCGATTCTTTTTTTTATTAAAAATATTACGATGTAGGGCGAGAGGTACGATGTAAAGGCCTTGGAATGGAAGGCTACAAATTTATAATAAAAAAAAATACATAGGCTGATAAAATACACCGAATAAGCCAATTAACATAGATGGATAGTTTAAATATGGAATCGAATTTCTAATTTTGAACTTGAAAGTAGTTTCGTAACTTACTTTAATTCTATTTACCATAGGCAGTTACATATTTTTATACTATTGATAAATTATATATGATTACATATGTATTATATTTATTCTAATGTTAGTCAATTTAAAGTTATCGTTTTTTTAACATTTGAATTTGAATTAATGTAGGTACTTACTCTATAAAAATAACACTCGTATGTATAAACATCTTAATTTGCTTGGAGATGAACTAAATTACAAGTTCCCACAGCCACACAATTTTTGGTACGTAAACAGGAAACAGTTTTTTGAGATTACACTAAAAACAGCCGCGATTTTCAAATATGGAATTGTTTAAAAGAGAGCGTGGTAAAAGTAGCGCGAGCGAGCGAGACGCACGAATAGAGGGCGCATACTGCGCATGCGACCGTTAATGTCCGCAATTACCTACTTTTTCTAATAGCGAGCAAAACGTTGATCGCGCTTTTATTATTTCGTTCAATTTATAAATTGGCTCGTATTTGGTTTACAATTATAAAGACTTTATTGACCTACTTAACAAAGTATACTACAATAATATAGTTATTTTTTAATGTATCTCATTGTAAATGAAATTTTTGGTTTGTTTTTTATTTATTAGTTTAATGATTAATGTAGAAATTCCATAGAAACTTGTTTTTTAATTTTATTATTAACTGTGTTCAATTTCTATTAGCACTATGGAATACTTTTAACTCTATTAAAATAAGTTATTTTAATAGAGTCAAAAGTCGTAATTAAATACTCTAGGTAAATTGTATGTGTAAAATTATCTTTAAAACAAATACTAAAATGATATTTTTAAATAATATCCTAATTAACTCCTACGTTTACATAAATGGATCACACGTAACAGTTGCTTCACAAGACGCGTATTATGTCACATCCATTTGCTCAGTGACTCATACATCCGTGGTCTTGGCCTAGTCTTGTACAGGACTCGCTTTCACAGCTGACAAAAGTGTGACATAGTTTGAAGACAATGGCGGATCATTGTTTGGAAAAGTTCATGAAAGTTTAACATGTTTCACAAAGCATTTCTTGTCTTAACGACTTCCTCGACGAAGTAGGCGTAGGTGCAATACGACCCACATAGTTTCGCTTGAGATATATTTAGGCGCTGACAGAGTCTATGGTTGTTTCTCAAGCACAACTACTATACATGTCTTAGAATTCATATTTTTTATTCATTCAGTATAAAATATATTCCATATACAAAATATATATAAACGTATATGCTGGGTTTTCCTTCACTAACAGCTCGTGTTGTAAGTATAAAAACTGATACATAAGCTTAACAATTGTGTTACAGTCGGGATTCGAACGTGCAACCTTTCCGTTGAAAATTACTGTAACTCTGTCGGCGACGGATTTTGTTTTAAAAAGCATAGGTATTTTTTTTGCTCAAAGTTTACTCAAAAAGTGTATGAACAGACTTTCCGCCACAGATATATGAATATTAGGTGCCAGCGTGATAGATGGCGAGTCCATCGCCGTTACTCAAGCAAGACTATACATACGCCTTTGAATTTCTTCTCAGACGTATGCAGGTTTCCTCTCGATGTTTGTTGTTCCTTCGATGTTCCTTCACCGTAAAGCTCGTGGTGTGACTAATCACTGATCCCGACTGTACCAATGAGTTTTTCTGAACTTAAGTACAGTGATAATTAAAACTAGCTTTTTAAATTAATAATAATATTAATAATATATCCTCATGCCTTCCCACAAGGGTCCCCGAAGGGGTAGGCAGAGGTGTATAGGTAATACCACACACCCACTTTCCGCCAGAGGTATATTAGGTGCCAACGTAACAGATGGCGAGTCCATCGCCGTTACTTTAAATTAAAAACAATTAAAAATAAACTTACCCTAAAGATGTTAATATAACAAATAAACAAACAACGTTCGATGCACTTAGAGCTGCAAGCACGAATGGACGGACAAAACCAAAAGTAGCTTATATAATAACAAATTCACAATTGCATAAACCGCTCGTGGCCCTCCTGAATCACCACAACTCTTCAATCACAATCAAATGATTTTGTACCCTAACCCTCAAGTTTTAAGACTCATTTACAATTACCTCGAAGTATGGATTGGCAAAAATGTGTTTTCGTTTAAGAATACGCGCGGTGGCAAAGGGAATGGGGACTTGTTGTAAGGAGTTAAGGTCTGTTATTGTTATCACTGCTCAACTGAGCTTGAATGAAGTTAGCGCAACTTGGGATATACCCAATGTTCGCAGTCGCAACCTGCTCTTTCCAAGTATGGAGTAGGCTTTTGATGAATTAAATTTGTAAATTTTTTTTGGAAATGGGAAAAAATTTGGGAAATGTGAATATTTATATTATATACCTAATTACCCATGGTGGCCGAGTGGTTCGAGGTAGTCTGCAGCGCAAAAATTAAGAAAATGAGAAGTGATTAATTACACGTGACCTTTACAGTGATAAAAAACCTTCCAGCAGAAACTTGAACTTGAGAAGAAATATAAAGAAGCATCTACAGTCTTAGTTACAAGCTGCGATTGACATCTGTCACTGTCATCATGTGTTTTCGTAGTCTATGACACGACTTGTCAAAAACATCACAGAATAATATCAGCTGCTTACCGCTGCAGCCGGGTAGTGTTGTATTTCTACGGTAGTCAAGGTTTCCGATATTATTTGGTTGTATTTATACTTTAACTGACGTATATCAAAGGTGATTCAAGTTTCAGTGCCGTACAATGCCGTACAATGTGAATTGGTTCTACGTTCCAAATACCTAGATCAAATCGATCAGGCACTCAGGACGGGAACGTCAAGAGTACTCGAAACCGGCGAGCATGTATGAAGAGACTGATGAATGTGGACGAAACGAAAGAGGTATGCAAATTTAGAGAGAATTGGCGCTCGATTATCTCTGCCTACCCCGTTAGGGACGTGATGATATGTATGTAATCAATTATAATAATAATAAAATATTCCCAACTCACCATAAAGGCTAGGGCGACCGCAAGAGTGTAACAACCACTTTTCTTCCATCGCCGTTTCTCAAGCACGATTACATATACGCTGTTGAATTTCTTCGCAAACGTTGGATTCATCATTAACCCTACGTATCTCATAGATACAGTTGGGACTCGAACTTGCAATCTTTGCTTCGCAAACGACTACTCGAACCAACGACCACCTTGGCGCACAAACTTATAAATGATAAAGCCGTCTCCATATTCGGCGAGCATTTCTTACTTCTATCAAATCCTGGTATTGCTGTCATAATTTAGTTCATGGATAGCCTGAGTGAATCCCAGTAATGTCATTATACCATATTTTGAAACCTTTTAATGAATAACGTATTTACGAGTAGGAAAGAGGAAAAAAAATTCGTTTCGAACCGGACGTGAAAAATTGCCTGGAAGTTATACTATATTACAGGGGGTGGAGAGAGAAGAGGGTCGATCTTTAGTTATATTTAAAACGTCATTTATACATACATATTATCACGAAGAGTCCTTAAGGGGCAGGCGGAGAGTAGAGCGCCAGTTCTGTCTAGACTTACATACGTCTTTTATAATAATAAATAGTCATATATCCTCACGTCTTACATAAGGGTACCCGAGAGGGTAGGCAGAGGTGTATAGGTAATACCCACACACCCACTTTCCGCCAGAGATATATTTAAGGTGCCAACGTGACAGATGGCGAGTCCATCGCCTTGCAGGCAACTACTCGAACCACACGGCCACCACGGCTCCTTTCGGTAATTTATTACTATGAGAAATAGGCATCGCGTCGCCATCTGTCACGTTGTTCAATATACGGCAGCTTTCTGTCTAGCGGCCAGTGCTCCTTACTGCTAAGCTTGAGGTCGCAGGTTCGATTCCCGCTGAGGGCAGATATTTGTGTAACGAACACAAGTATTTGTACCTTAGTTTTGGAGGTTCTATGTATTTAGGTTTATATCTATCTATATAAGTATGTATATCGTTGTCTAGTTTCGATTGTACAAGCTTTGCTTAGTTCGGGACTAGGTTAATTTGACTGTTATTTAATTGTCCCAAGTTTTAATATACCAAACGCAAACGCTCAGACTGTGGAACGAGCTCCCCGCTGAGGTTTTCCCTGGAGCGTACAGCATGGAGTTCTTCAAGAAGGATGAGCAAGGATTCCTGCAGAGTGTGATACCCTGGTGTTGCTATCGTCCATAGGCGGCGGTAACGACTAACCATCAGGCGGACCGCATGCTTGTTTGCCACCCGAGTGGTATTAAAAAAACAAAAAGCCTCTGGCGAAAAGTTGTGGGACCCCTTCCCACAACTTTTCGCCAGAGGCTGCTGGCTGAAGGGTGATCATTGAAGATGACAGATGGCAAAGTGCAATAACCTTTCACTATTACAAACAAGTTCAAAAACCTCAAAATTTAACACTACTGACCGAAAGACATACAAAGTTGTTATGAAATATTATGCACTGTCAAGACTCAACATAACGTGATTTTGTCAATAGGAATTTGAGACTTAATCCTACGATGCATTAGAGCTTATATTCGCTTGATGAGGGAAATGTTGAGAGGTCAACTTTCTACAGAAAGAAGAAGGGATAGTCTTCAAACCGGATCTCCGTTTGTTACGTCACTCAATGATCTTGAGACTTCGTGTGTGTTATTATTGAATTGAATCAGGTGTTCTTTGAGGAAATTTTCTATATACATTTTATAAAGAAGCAGAGTTCCATAAAACGTGCTTAATTCAAGAAATAATCCAATTGGAAAATAAAACTGCCGAGTTGGCCAAGTGGTTCGAGTACAGAGATGTCAAGTTCGAATCCCGACTGTACCGTTTTTCTGAGTTTAAGTACAGTTATTAGTCACACCACGCGCTTTACGGCGAAGGAAAACATCGAGAGGAAACCGCATACGTCTGAGAAGAAATTCAAAGAGTAACGGCGATGACTCGCCATCTGTCACGTTGGCACCTTGTATATCTCAGCTGGAAAGTGGGTGTGTACGACCTAAACACCTCTGCCTACCCCTTCGGAGACCCTTGTAGAAGGCGTGAAGATATATATGTGTTCCTTGACGGGGATTCAAGTTAAAATAAATTAATTAATTCCTACCGCCTCTGTCCAGCGCAATCTCGTTAACCTCCCAATACGTTATGACAGTCACCTTTTCTTTGCTTCTCATGTTAAATTGGTCTTCCGGTCTGTCCCCCTACAGATAGTGCCATCCACGAAGACGCGCCCCACTATTCTTCGCTATAGTTTATAGTGTAAGTGTGCAACCTTCCACTAATGTTTAAGTATTATCGGTACACACTGATTACCTATGAGTGCACACGCACACTACAATTAATAGTCTCGGGTCATACTCCCCGCATCCCGCGACCCGCTCGACTAGAAATTGGTGGGGCGTGTCTTCGTGGACGGTACTATATATCTATACAAATCCTTCAAAAATTTAAGTTTAGAAGCTGTTAAAGAATTTCCTTATCTTTTCTCTTCTATTCTCTACAGTTCTTTTGTTTCTATATTAAGACATTCAAAGGTGTTTCATGAAATTCATTGTGAAATGGCGAGATGATTAAAACCGGCTATATCCGGAGCTACCGGAAACAATTACCGACCAATGTTTGGGCAAGCACTCGGGCGAATTGATCAAGTGCAGATCAATGGGAACGTGCCTCGACGTTGTTAATTGGACCCAAAAGTTCCTTGTTTACGTAGATTTAAAAAAATAAATGTTTAATTACTTAGCAGAATCGTTTTCAGAATTGCGAATTTGGTGAAGGATTTTAACAAAATGATATCATATATAAACCGGCGAGCATGTCGTGTGAAGAGATTGATGAATGTGGATGAAGTCAAATAGGTCTGCAAGTCTAGAGAGAGCTGGCGGTCTACTCTACCTACCCTGTGAGGAACTCAACGTGACGATGCCTATCTATAAAAATACAAAATATATCCTCAAAATACACCCACTTTCCGCCAGAGGTATATTAGGTGCCAACGTGACAGATGGCGAGTCCATCGCCGAATCTGCCGCCTATCTAATTCTATCTATATGAACTAGTTCGAACTATAATTCTTCAGATGAATTAGATACTAAATTAATATATATATATATATACTAATAATTATGTGCTTGTGTGGGTGCTCCCTGTAAACCTCTGCCCACCCCTTCGGGAACCCTTATGGGAAAGCGTGAGGATATACTGTGTCAAACTACATCCAACTCCGCTCAACCGATATAGCGTGATTAAGTACGCAAAAGACACGCAACCTCAATAACTTTCTCATATACAATCTATGTGAGTGGGATATGTATGTAGGTACCTACATAATGTGTGAATAGAGAATCCTCGACCACAAGTTTCGAAGGAGTTTGGTCAGGATCGCTGACCACTAAGCCGAATGAGTCTTAGAAATTACTTTACATGATTAACGTTACGAACTTAAGTACAGTGATTAGTCACACCACGAGCTTTACGGTGAAGGAAAACATCGAGAGGAAACCTGCATACGTCTGAGAAGATATTCAAAGGCGTATGTATAGTCGTGCTTGAGTAACGGCGATGGACTCGCCATCTGTCACGTTGGCACCTAATATACCTCTGGCGGAAAGTGGGTGTGTGGGTATTACCTAATACACCTCTGCCTACCCCTTCGGGGACCCTTGTGGGAAGGCGTGAGGATATATTATTATAAACATAATATTCGTTGTCTTTAGCGGCTCGTTAAGGACCGTCTGGAGATGGCGCAGCGGTACGGTACAGAAGACGTAGTATCTTCTCTAAGGATTTAACTCTGCTAAATTAATTGTTTGTGATGAAATGCAAATTATATGCATTAAATTGTTGTTTTTAGTTCACAAGTGTCCACTAGATGGCGCTTACCTAAAATAAAACGGGTTATCGTTTTGTTCCGACTGTATAATATTAGTCTTAACTAAGAGACCTCAGGCTCTTGCAAGTGCCGGCCCGAGCCGAGCCAGTAGCGCAAGCCGCAAACTGCCTCCCCCTGATCACTAAATAACAATACTATACTATACTATACCAGACCAGTCCAGCTCCCTTGCTCGCGAACCAGCAACGCCCTAAGCCGAGGTCCGTACCCCACAGGGGGTGCCCTTAGCTGTGTTGCTTAGTATGTAAAGTAAAGTGCCTGGCTGGAGGCCTAGGTCTCGCCCTTGTCCGGTTAGGTAACAAAAGTTCCCGGAACTCACGTTACGAGACACCACACAAAAAACAAAAAAAAAGGGTTTTTTACCGATCTGATCTATTTGCGAGACAGTTCAGAACGCAGCAGCCGTGGTTTTATTAGAACCCTAATAAGTGATAACCCTAACTAACCCTAACTACAATTTTCTTTATTAAAATAAAAATTGATTTCTCAATTAAAAGATAGATATCCACACGATTATCCGAGGACATTAATATCTTAGGTGAACCAACATCAATAGTCATTGTAATTGTTTTATAATTACTTTAATTCTGTCACTTTTTACAGAAAACTTCATACATTCAGTAATTTATTAGTAACAAAGTAAAATAAATACTTAAACAATAAGTCCATTCATTGATACAATATAACTTAACAATCACTCAATAATTTACAGTCACACTTTCACAATAAATAAAAACATTTAAAAAGAGCTTATTATTATATGTTTCAGTGTATTTATAGGTTTAAGTCCTCTATTTACATTAATATTCTTCTTCTCCATATGAAACATAGTTCTCTTCTCCACTTTCTTCTTCTTATTTTGACATACGATGCTCAAACATGACGAATGCCTAGCCAGAATCAAGGACACTGTAAAATCCTTCTAAGTGCTAAATTAAATAATTTTGAACCACACACTGCGTTCCAAGACCAGAGCTACTGACGTAGCTAAAGCCACTGATTGACGTGAGAATGGATCGATCACGTCTGCCACATGCCCATTGAAGGGCCTTTATTACCTTAGACGTCAGCGAGGTAGAGCATGAAGAAGATGGCGACTAGGCATGGACAAATCCTGGACTGGCAATTGGGGTTGGTCTTTGCCAGCAAGGATATGTACCAGGCTCACATAAATGATTGAGGTTAACAATACATTATACGGGGAATAAATGTTTCAGCATACATAACGGTTTTTATCACTGTTCGCGTTCTTAAAATAAAGCCACTTTTGAATGTTCAGAGATATTATAACTACACTATATATATATTTTGAAATATTTCTTCACACATTTTCATTGAAATATTTTTGGCACGCCATTTTCAATTTTAGAACCTGAAACAATAGAATTAATAATAATAATTATATCATTTATTGTACAAACACACACATTTTTAGAGCAGTAGAGAAAAAAAAATAGACATGGTTACCAGTAATGAGCTCCTCGGGGCGGGGGGAGGATTATTGTGTTGGCAGTAGAGGGATTTGTCCCATTATGCTGCCAACACAGTATAACTCTCCTAAAACAGAGTGGCAACGCGCAAGTGTTACTTCGTTATTGTATGCGTAAATAGGCTGCGGTAACCGTTTTACATCAGATGGGCCGTATGCTTGTTTGCCACTCTTGTTGTATAGAAAAAAAAATAGACATCTACCAGTCCCAGAAGCTCTTCATCTTCCTAGCAGTGACAAGTTTATTGATGTCATGGTAAGCAGCGATCATAGTGTGTTCGGGAGCGGTGTTGGTGGAACACGCCGGGTGGGCCCTCATGCAGTCCGTGCCTTCCTGACCCCGTCTCGCAGCCCGCATGTACCGGAAGAACCGTAAGATTTCAGGATTGTCCGACACTGGACGTCGAAGCTCGTTCAACTCTCTGAAAAAAATTAACATGTTAGTAAACTCGATCGGAAACTAAAGGTCTCGCACTGTGCGCTTCCAAAGGAGTTTTGCGACAGGCTGTGGAATGAGCTCCCCGTTGAGGTTTTCCCTGGAGAGTACAGCATGGAGTTCTTCAAGAAGGGTGTGAAAGATTCCTGCAGGGTCGGCAACGCGCGAGTGATACCCCTGGTGTTGCAAGCGTCCATAGGCGGCGGTAAACGCTTACCATCAGGCGGACCGCATGCTTGTTTGCCACCCAAGTGGTATAAAAAAAAAAAAGTCAAGAGCGAGCGAGCCTATATGAAGAGTGATGAATGTGGACGAAGCGAAAGAGGTATGTACGTAAGTCTAGAGAGAACTGGCGCTCTACTCTATCTGTCTACCCTGTTATAGACTCAGCGTGATGCTTAACTATAAAGATAATGTAGATACATAGTGCCATCCACGAATACGCGCCCCACCAATTTCTAGTCGAGGGGGTCGCGAGATGCGGTGAGTATGTCTATTAAATGTAGTGTGCGTGTGCACTCATAGGTAATCAGTGTGTTACTCAAACATTAGTGGAAGGTTGCACACTTACACTATAAACTATAGGGAAGAATAGTGCGGCGCGTCTTCGTGGATGGCACTATCTATAAACACATATTCATGCCTACTAGAAGTATTTTAAATGTTAGGTGGAGAAGTAACAGTTCACTCTTTTTCCACAGGAAACCCATGGTGTAAAAAAGCTACTTTTATACTCTGGAGCACACGGGCTAATTCGCGGTATGTTGTTAAATAAACGCCCAAAGCCGAGGTCCGATCCCCATTAGGGGTGCCTATAGCTGTGTTTGCTTCTAAGGAGTACCTGGCTTTGACATACATACATATCATCACGCCAAGTCCCTAACGGGGTAGGCGGAGAGTATAGAGCGCCAGTTCTCTCTAGACTTACATACCTCTTTCGCTTCGTCCACATTCATCAGTCTCTTCATACATGCTCGTCGGTTTCGAGTACTCTTAACGCTCCCGTCTTTGAGCGTCCGATCGATTTGATCCAGGTAGTTGGAACGTGGCCTTCCTCTGCCTCTTCTTCCACACACTTTTGCTTTGTATATCTGTTTCGTCATTCTTTCTTCACTCATCCTTTCTATGTGTCCAAACCAACGTAACATGCCTTTCTTCATCTTTACAATCACGCCCTGATTCACGCCAGTTGATTTGCGAATCTCTTCATTGCGGATTCGATCTAATATCGTTACGCCGCACATTTTCGAAGAGATCGCATCTCGACTGCATTCACTGCATTCAAACTATTTTCATACTTCCTCTGACATACCCAGGATTCGCTGCCATACAATAAGGTACCAACATCGCGTTGTGGACAGCAACTCGAGCATTCTTGCTCAGACTTACTGCCCATCAACGCCGACATGGCTCCATTCACCTTATTTCCGATTCGATTAAGTAGTTCCCGAAATTAACGATACGAGAGTCAATCGAAGTATGTAGAGAAAGTAGAGCGTCAGATCGGTTACATGTAATAAATTGACCGTCTTTGTCCCACTATACGGCCAACAAACAAATGACCTAGCCACGTAACGTTCTACAAATGTTAATCCAATACATATATCAATGCTAAGTCATTAGTTAGTGATTCTCTCGGTTCGTGCGATGCATTCTCATTTCCGTCGGGTCCGTGTGACCTAGTTACATATGGGCTAGGTATATCAATTCTCTGGCCTTATGCCTAGCATTGTGACGACCATCTGGTCTACTGGTTAGAGCTCCTGACTGCGAAACTTGAGATCGCGGGTTCGAATCCTGCTGAGGGCAGATATTTGTGTGAAGAACACGTATATTTGTACCTTAGTGTTGGATGTCCTAGGTGTTTAAGTATATATATATCTATCTATATAAGTAAATATACCGTTATCTAGTTACCATAACACAAGCTTTGCTTACTTATGGACTAGGTCAATTTGTGTGGAATTGTCCCAGGTATTTATTTATTATTTATTATTATTATTTATTGTTGGGGTCGGAATTCGATGCCATTACCAATTTACTTTTGCCTAAGAATTATCTTCATCATATCATCACGCCGAGTCCCTAACGGGGTAGGGAGTATAGAGTGCCAGTTCTCTCTAGACTTGTATACCTCTTTCGCTTCGTCCTCATTAATAAGTCTCTTTGTACATGCTCGTCGGTTTCGAGTACTCTTGACGTTACCGTTCCCTAAGTACTATGTTATCGAAATTAAAGCCGATACACTTTAAAAAGAGGTTAGGGAGGTAAGAGGTATTTGAATGGACATGTCTGTTCAAAATTGGAATTACCCGACCAGGGCAGTACGCCTACCCTTGCCGCTATAAAGCACAGCTTTTGTGTAGTATCTAGTTCCCGCGTGCGGAAATTAATGAGGGATGGTTGTGATGCCAAAAAAAGTCCCGTTCAACTATTTTGCTGTTAGCACAGCAAATCCGCTCCACATAAATTCGTAAATTTTCGAGCGGTACCTTTAGTTAGGGCATACATTCTTTGACATAAATAATAATAATAAGCCGTGGTGGCCGAGTGGTTCGAGCAGTTAGTTGCCTGCGACGCAAAGGTCGCAAGTTCGAATCCCGACTGTACCAATGAGTTTTTTCTGAACTTAAGTAAAGTGATTAGTCACACCACGAGCTTTACGGTGAAGGAAAACATCGAGAGGAAACCTGCATACGTCTGACAAGAAATTCAAAGGCGTATGTATAGTCGTGCTTGAGTAACGGCGATGGACTCGCCATCTGTCACGTTGGCACCTGTATACCTCTGGCGGAAAGTGGGTGTGTGGGTATATTCTTTGACATAATTGTCTTATAATAATAAAAAAACTATAGATTACGTATTTCCTTAGAACAAGAAGCTAATAAAACAAAAAAAAACAGATATCATATTTCTTTGTTACATTATAGCGGCCATTTTGATGTTTCGAATTAAAATTAAGGGAACTATAGTATAATAATTGTATTATTACGTACACATCTGGACATTTGTCCCTTAAGGAGTAGGGAGAGGTAAAATGTAACCTTTTGCATATACTACACAAGGGCTATTTAAAATAAACGATATAAGTACTCGCATACTGTTAAAGCAAGCCGTGGTGGTCGAGAGGTCACGCCTTCCCACAAGGGTCCCCTAAGGGGTAAGCAGAGGTGTATAGGTAATACCCACACACCCACTTTCCGCCAGAGGTATATTAGGTGCCAACGTGACAGATGGTGAGTCCATCGCCGTTATTCAAGCACAACTATACATACGCCTTTGAATTTCTTCTCAGACGTATGCAGGTTTCCTCTCGATGTTTACCTTCACCGTAAAGCTCGTGGTGTGACTAATCACTGTACTTGAGTTCAGAAAAACTCATTGGTACAGTCGAGATTCGAACTTGCGATCTTTGTGTCGCAGGCAACTGCTCTATATATTTATATGTTCCAAAAAAATCGAGGCTTCCATGAGGCATAGAAAGAAATATATGAGCTACCAACCTGCTTAGCTGGGCCGATATCAAGTTGCTATAAGGTGCATATTTCGCTGGATTTGCGTACATTAGACATATCAACTGCTCCCTACAGGCTTCAAGTTTGACCTCACTTAGGCTTTGGCCGCCAATCTGCTGCATGTGGTTAGCGTCTGAGCTCTCCGACGGAGTAAGTCCTGAAATCAAAAAGCACAACACTTAATGTAAGATTATAATAATAATATCCTCACAAGGGTCCCCGAAGGGGTAGGCAGAGGTGTATAGGTAATACCCAACACCCACTTTCCGCCAGAGGATTAGCTCGAAATATATCGGTCTGTAAGAAAAATCAAAGTAAAAAATGGTCTACTATATATAAATGTGTTATAAAATATTGTACAAAAGTTGAGTGCCAAATTTTATACAATAAATATTTACTATTTATTATTATAAATATAAAATTTTATATAAAGAAAAGCCGTGGTGGCCGAGTGGTTCGAGTAGTTGCCTGCGACACAAAGATTGCAAGCTCGAATCCCGACTGTACCAATGGGTTTTTCTGAACTTAAGTACAGTGATTAGTCACACCACGAGCTTTACGGTGAAGGAAAACATCGAGAGGAAACCTGCATACGTCTGAGAAGAAATTCAATGACGTATGTGTAGTCGTGCTTAAGTAACGGCGATGGACTCGCCATCTGTCACGTTGGCACCTAATATACCTCTGGCGGAAAGTGGGTGTGCGGGTATTATTATTGAAATACAGGTACAAAACTACTCGAAACATTTAGGATAAGAATCAGCATTGCCGCACAGCGCGGCAAAGATGCCAGGGATTCTGGCACCCTCCCTGGGACAGCGAGTTTAATTCAAGAAGGCATAATGATGATCTTACCAAGTCGTGCAAAGATCCCGTCCAATCTGGACAACAGTGGGGAGTAGAAGGGGTCATAGTTGCTCAGGATCATTGATGAGGATGGAATCTTCTGGAACACCTGGAAATTAATGGATACTAGGTAAATAAGAGTTCACAACTAAACGGCCTGATAGAAAGTGGTTACCCTAGTATAAGGTTAAACATAAAGACGTGCAGAGGCACAGACTACTAAATACTTTATTACGTAAGTCAGAACAATAACAACTATTAACGATATTTACAAAAACTAGTTGTAAGTAAACTATTTACTGTATACATTTTTTACCCAAACCGGTAAACCATAGCAACGTGCCGAGAAGACTAGCAACATTGCCACGCAGCAATGCTGATTCTCTGAGTCAGAATTTTAATTCCCCGCAAGAGATATATTTTAGGTGGCAACTTGACAGATGGCGAGTCCATCGCCGTTACTCAAGCATGACTACACATACGTCTTTGAATTTCTCCTAAAACGTGTGCAAGTTTACTCTCGATATTTTTCCTTATTTAATGATTGACTAATAATATAATATCTACATATAACTTTTCTCCGTAAATTTCCTTAAAAATGATGTAACGGAAGAAACGAACACAAGTCTAATTAGTGAGTTTTTATATAACAATACAGAGACAGACAAAAAAACGAGCAGAAAAAATGCTTCGGATTTCGCAAAAATCTAAGACTTCAGTTAGCCAAATTAAGCAAAATAAAAACATGTTTATATCATACAAACATATATACATACATATCATCATGCCGAGTTCCTAACGGGGTAGGCGGAGAGAATAGAGCGCCAGTTCTCTCTAGATTTATACACCTCTTTCGGTTGATCCACATCCATCAGACGCTTCATTCATAGCTCGTCGATTTCGAGTACTCTTGACGTTCCCGTCCTTGAGCGTCCGATCGATTTGATCTAGGTAGATGGAACGTGGTCTTCCTCTGCCTCTTCTTGCACACACACACTTTTTATACATGTTTCGTCAATCTTCCTGCTCTCATATTTTCTATGTGACCAAACACCAGTTGTTTTTTACATCACACGCATATACATAACCATGCCGTGTCCTTTGGGGGGTTAGCAGAGAGAATAGAGCACCAGTTCTCTTTAGACTTATTAAATTATTTCGCTACATCCATATATAAAGAAACTGTATAAATACCAACCTTATAGTTATTAGCAGTTGCCATTTGGTTCTTGTAATAGCTATTCTTGCCAGGCAGATAAGAAGCCTTTTGGCCTCCCATACCAAATCTGTAAAGTATCAAAATTCTCAATGACTTTTACCCCTTCCATCAAGGAGGTAGGCAAAAGTGCTACAGAAACTCTACGACGGAGATATTGGCGACTCATGAAGAAGACATCTTGAAGACGCATGTGTTTTTTCTCAAACGTACGCATAATTCCTCAAGATTTTTCCATCACTGTTTAACTCGTATAAAAAGTTACATCTATATACATAAGTCCAGAAAAGCTCAAAGGCAAAAACCACTTGGAATTGAACCTGCGATATCAACTTTTTAGATGTCTTTTTCAACCACTCGACCGCAATGGGCATATTAATCGGATTTGCAGTCATTAGAGTGCCGAAAATTTGTTGACTTTCCCCAAATATTTCATCAAAAATATTTACGTATTTATTGGAATCATCCTTTTCACGGAATTATTAATCAAGGCTTTTCGAAGATTCCGAACAAATTCATTGAACGAACGGTTTTCAAGAGGAAATTGACTTTTGTTTTCCCATAAGTTTCCCTCGATTGTGAAGCCTTAGAAAGCAATAACTTGTAATGGACTTATATTTATGTATTTAATATTTATGCGCAGTTAAAGTAAAATGATGGAATTAATGCTTAAGCATTTTCTACCAGTCAACCAATAACCTGAGTTATATAGATACTTATATACATATATTAATTGTATAATATAATAAATATATGTATCGGGGACCCTTGTGGGAAGGCGTGAGGATATATATATAATAAACTAGCTGTACCACCCAGCTTCGCCTGGGTGAAAAAGATAAACTTCCAGAAACACGATCGCAGCGCCACCTATCGGGTCCAATTGTGATGTAAGCTATCCTATCTTTTAAATTGGATCAAACTGCACACGGTGTGCAAGTTTGATCGTAATCGGTAAATTAGTTTAGGAGCCCATCGCGGACAAACAACGTGACACGTAATTTATATATATTAAGATAATAATATATCCTCGCGCCTTCCCACAAGGGTCCCCGAAAGTGTAGGCAGAGGTGTATAGGTAGTGCCCGACTACCCACTTTATACCCGACTATAACGTATATTAGCAGTGAAAATGGGATTCGAACTTATAGCAATAGTAGCATAGTAGTAGCAATATTAATTTCTTAACTGATAAAACTTAAATTTATTATTATTTATATATATTAATTAATATATAACTTCAAGTAACATAAAAATATCTTTAATAATTTTATTAGTTAATGTTTATTTTTTACAAACTGAAAACTTAAATTAATAACTTACCTAGACATGTCATTTTCAGGGTCGTTGACATCATTTTCAGGCATATTCCCGTATACGTCATCCTGCGGATACACGTAAGAGCCCGGTGGATTGGTTTCGTAGCCCATAATGTCTTTGTTATCCGAATTGTATCCGCTCTGTTCATCCATCTGGGCTGGAGGGTAGCTGGCTTGGCTGGAGCTGGCTGACAGTTGGGATATTCCTGGAATTAAGATATAATAATAATAGTTGAATATCTGAAGAAGTTGATACTGTCCGTGCTGGTCGAGTGGTTCGAATCACGAATCACCTGCATTTCAAAGATTGTAAGTTCATATCTCGACTATGTCAATTACTTTAACTGTAATGATTGTAAATCAGATCAGTAAATCTGCTGGCGAGATAAACATGCAACGGAGTCTACAATTGAGAAGAAAATCAAAGCCGTAATAGTTGTGCTTGAGTTGTGGCGATGGACTCACCATCTGTCACGTTGGCATCTACCGATCATTTCTCCGGCGAGAAGTTGATGTGACCACAAGCCTCTGCCTACCCCTTTGGGGACCCTTGTGGCGTCATCATTATTTCCAATAATAATACTTTTTATATTCCACATTATATGACCAAATAACAAACTTTTGTTATGAGACCTCATCTCAAACTACCTTTTCATCCGTGAAGAACTTGACTGGTTTGTAATTAGACTATTACAAACAAGTCAAGTTTCTCACGAGTTGGGCAGAGAGAGTGCCAGTGTCCTCTGGAGATTCAAAAGTCGTAAAATGTATAAATAATATTGACCCCGATTGAAGACAGGCAGGCAACATTAAAAAAAAGAAACTCACTAACAAAAAAATAAATAAAAAAGTAGATGAAAAAAGTAATAAGATTCGAAATTTGAATTGCGGTGCGATGTCGAAATGGATTAATGCATAGCTGTCACTACAAGTAATGACTTACCAGCAACACTGATATAAAAATGACAACAATTTTTTGCCTAGTGCTTTTAGAGCAAAAAGCACTAGGCAAAAAATTGTTGGACTTGGAAAGGCTGATGATAATTTGAATACTTCATACATTGCTTCATAACGCCACTTAAGCCTTTGATTTACATACAAATAGCACCGACTATTAATGTTACAAGAAATGTTTGAAATTGTAATTTTTCATAATGTCCAAATGTTTGAAATTGTAATTTTTCATAATGTCCAGTAAATTGTTCTTACTTTGTAATTAATTTAAATCGATCGGGGCTCGGAACGTCAAGAGTGCTCAAAACCCCCGAGAATTAAAGGAAAGAGGTTTGTAAGTCTAAATAGAATTTGCAATCCACTCTGCCTACCCCGCAAGGGTATGGGCCTGTATTTATATATTTATGTATGTCTAAGAAAAGAAAATAATAAAAATTCCAGGATATCTTTTACACTTCAATAAAATATAGGTTCAACTGGCGATGTACTTTCTCTTTTCACCCCGAATTTCTTTCCTCGCCGAAATTTGCGAATTAATAGTAAAAGTGATTCATGTGTCGTGTCGAAAGATGGCGATAGAAGCGCTGTGCGGGCTATTAAGAAAATTGCTGTAGAAATGTGCTATATTTCTCCTACCTACTGCTGTGGAAAATGTTCCTTAGTTGAAAATGTTCTTCTCATGTTAAGACTAGTATAATAATAATAAATAATTTATCCATTTATAATAGGTGTATAGGTAATACCCACACGCCCACTTTCCGCCAGATGTACATTAGGTGCCAACGTGACAGATGGCGAGTCCATCGCCGTTACTCCGGCACGACTATACATACGTCTTTGAATTTCTTCTCAGACGTATGCAAGTTTCCTCTCGATGGTTTCCCTCACCGTAAAGCTTGTGGTGTGACTAATCACTGTACTTAAGTTCAGAAAAACTCATTGGTACAGTCGGGATTCGAACTTGCGACCTTTGCGTCGCAGGCAACTGCTCGAACCACTCGACCACCACGGCTTAAGACTCGTATGATATCATGAAAAGACAGGTTGTGTACTTGTTGTACTGTTTGGATAACATCTGCCGAGGTGTGCAGATGCTCAGAATTTCTATTTTAAGAAAGCTACGTTTAATTATAATTATATTCCTTTTGAAGGAAGAATGCCGACGAGAAAAAGCACCTTCGTATAGAAATCAAATAAATCATTAATTTTGTAAAAGGAACACACACTTCTAATAACGATTTCTAGGAATTGTAAAAAAATTCCAATTTAAACACACTTCCGGTGACATGAATATAAAAGATAATAATATATCAAGGCTTCCACTTTCAATTTGAACTTGACAGTGAAAGTAAGATGGTATGTTATTGCTATTAATCTCATCGTAAGAACCATAAATTACCGCTTTTGGTCTTCTATTGCGTGAAATATGTTTCGGAGCTGTAATAGCGGAGTGGTTCAAGTCACCGGCAAAATCAAAATTGTACGTTCAAGCCCCGACAGTAATTCCCCAATGAGTGTTTTTCTGAGCTAATGTACAATGATCAACACGGCGTATGTTCGTCTTCCCAAATATATATATATATATATATATATTTATACAACAAGAGTGGCAAACAAGCATTCGGCCCATCTGATGGGAAACGGTTACCGCAGCCTTTTTACGCTCACGATACTGAAGTATCACTTGCGTGTTGCCACTCTGTGTTCGGAATTATAGTGTGTTGGCAGCATAATGGGTTTAATCCCTTTGCTTTCAACACAACGTAACAATCCTCCCACCTCCCCAAGGAGCTCATTACTGGAAACCATATAATATTTCCGGTGCTACATATTATGAGAACTTTGTCACGTATTTCTCCACATATGTGACTTTAGTCCTATTCTGGCCCTTAATTATGAAGGTTTATCGGCACTACGGATTCCGTTTCGAGATTGGTTACTGGATCATGACTTGGTAACCCAACTGATAATTGGGTAAATTCACGTTACAAGAGCCAAATACCACTCTTTTCCCATGTATAATAAGTAAAGAGTAAGAGTACTTGAAACCGACGAGCATGTATGGAGAGACTGATGAATGTGGACGAAGCGAAAGAGGTATGTAAGTCTAGAGAGAACTGGCGCTCTATATACTCTCTGCCTACCCCGTTAGGGACTTGGCGTGATGATATGTATGTATGTATACATACATACATATCATTTTACTTATTATATATATATTTATTATTATATACATTTTACTTATTATACATACATATATGTATGTATAATAAGTAAAATGTCAGAAATTTTATATCAAGCTCATAGCGTGCCTCATGGCAAGCGGTTACCATAGCTTTTAGCCGTTAGCCACTACCAAGGATATCATGCGTGGTCAACTTTATGTAATGTTCACAAAATATCATCCAAAAACCTACAAATTGTGTGGGTTTTTGAAAGCCATTCTATTCAATGCAATGCCATAGGGCCGCTAACTTTTCATAATTCATAAGGAAAGCTGGTCATATTAGGCAATTCCAAATCTAACTAAAAGATCCGTTATGTCCTACATCACTTCAGTTTTTTTTTTATACAACTAGAGTGGGAAACAAGCATACGAGTCATACGACCCACCTGATCTAACGGTTCCCGCAGCCTATTTACGCTTACAATACCGAAGTATCATTTGCGCTTTGCTACTCTGTGTTCAGAGAGTTATACTGTACTGGCAGCATAATGGGACTAATCCCTCTGCTGCCAACACTATATAAAAATCATCCCCCTCCCCAAGGAGCTCATCACTGGTAACCTTATTCACCGCGTAGGAACACAACACAATAAATTGTGTTATTTGGCTCCGCACTTCTATAAGGTGGAGGTCCTGCCCCAGTCGGGCAGCTCTAAATTAGAACGGGAAACCCGTTATGCCCTATCTCTGTCGTTATTCATAATTACGATAAACTACAACACGTTTGATTCACCATCTGCGCCGGTAAATAAATTACTAGCGGGATGTATTTCCAAATTGCGCATCAACAAGTAACTTCCTAAGTACTCGCACTTAGGCAAAAGTTAGCGAACAGATTGGTGAGGCTGCGAAAAGTTCGGGCGTAATGAAACTTAAGTTTAGGGTTGGGGTGGGGTCTTGTCGATAATTTTAGTCGATATGTGGAGGTTAAATATTTTTTCGAAAATATATTGCCAATGTGACAGAAAGCAAAAGATAACGTCAGGTGAATTTCTGCCATATAAATTAGTGTCGCAACCAATTAGAGCCATAATAGGTACATTAAGGCAATTTAACCCCCCATTTATGACGTATGTATAGTTGTGCTTGAGTAACGGCGATGGACTCGTCATCTGTCACGTTGGCACCTAATATACCTCTGGCGGAAAGTGGGTGTGTAGGTATTACCTATACACCTCTGCCTACCCCTTCGGGGACCCTTGTGGGAAGGCGTGAGGATATATTATTATTATTATTATTTATGACGTCTATAAGCTTATCGACTATAGCAATTAGTTTTGATGTCAGTTCATTTTATCGATAGCAAAATTTTCAGTCCAATCACATCCCTAGTGAAGTTAAGTGAAATTTTCTCACCTTTTCCGAGGATCTTCCCGAAGCTTCCCAATATACTTGGCAGGAACATTGTGAACAGAATTGACTTGAGAATGATTTGTCCTCCAATTAGTAGCGGCACGAAGAATTTGTTTAGGCCGAACGCTGGAAATGATAAAGAGAAAGATAATAATAGTTAAATCATAATTATAAAACATAAAAAAATAATTAAATTATATAAATAAATATATATATCCTCACGCCTTCCCACAAGGATCCCCGAAGGGGTAGGCAGAGGTGTATAGGTAATACCCACACACCCACTTTCCGCCAGAGGTATATTAGGTGCCAACGTGACAGATGGCGAGTCCATCGCCGTTACTCAAGCACGACTATACATACGCCTTTGAATTTCTTCTCAGTCGTATGCAGGTTTCCTCTCGATGTTTTCCTTCACCGTTAAGCTCGTGGTGTGACTAATCACTGTACTTAGTTCAGAAAAACTCATTGGTACAGTCGGGATTCGAGCTTGCGACCTTTGCGTCGCAGGCAACTGCTCGAACCACTCGGCCACCACGGCTCTCATAAATTATAAAATATTAAAAAAATATTTATGAATAAACTATTATATTTCTAATTAAATATCCTTAAAATCGATGGGACGTCATGATATTGAAGTTATGAATATTCAGATATTAATAATATCGAATTTGATTCCTATAATAATAATTAGTTTCGTTGAGGATTGAGTGGAGAACGCCGATTCAAATATTGCTTTGGGACGGCAGATTTAACACTCTATAGACAGACAATTCTACATGTTTTCCCTTTGTAGGATCGCAACAGTTCATTTCAATTATTAATTTTTATTAACTTAATTTTCTATTTTTATTTTATTATATATTTATATTTATTATATATTTATATTTTTTATTTAATCTAATTTTTATTAACATAAAATTATATTCGGTTATAATTTTATGTTAATTGGTAGCAGCGTAATTCCGTTGAATAGTTTTTGCGCTTTTATCAGACAGCGTCAAGGGACTTTGTTTTATGATAATTATAAAGTATATGATAGAATGAGAAGGTTCATTTATGATATTGATTTGTAGAAGAGCAAATTACAAATTAAAAACATTATTCTTAATAAAAATCTATTCATCCATATCATTACGCAGAGTCCCTAACGGGGTAGGTATAGAAAGTTTTTTTAGACTTGCATACCGCTTTCGCTTTGTCCACATTCATCAGTCTCCTCATACACATTGAACATCTTATAAAATAAATTCAGTTATAAATAACAAACAAGAAAATAACAAACAACAGTTATAAAAAAAAAAAAGGCGTGTGGCCGAGTGGTTCGAGCAGTTGCCTGCGACGCAAAGGTCGCAAGTTCGAATCCCGACTGTACCAATGAGTTTTTCTGAACTTAAGTACAGTGATTAGTCACCACGAGCTTTACGGTGAAGGAAAACATCGAGAGGAAACCTGCATACGTCTGAGAAGAAATTCAAAGGCGTATGTATAGTCGTGCTTGAGTAACGGCGATGGACTCGCCACCTGTCACGCTGGCACCTAATATACCTCTGGCGGAAAGTGGGTGTGTGGGTATTACCTATACACCTCTGCCTACCCCTTCGGGGACCCTTGTGGGAAGGCGTGAGGATATATTATTATAAGTAACAATTTCCATTACTGATTGTTTTCAAGAAAAATACGGAAGGTAAGACGCCGAAATAAATTCTGATTAAAAACCAGAATTAATTTGTAAAGTTGCATTGTTACACAAATGATGTAATGGATTGCAGAAGGAGTAGCTCCATACTTGGCCCTCATTCATTGTAATTCTGCTGTTCAATCAAAATCAAAATCTTTTTATTTCACATAGACCCAGATGGGCACTTATAAAACGTCGAAAAAGAAGCAGAAGCACAATGTTGTACAATAAGCTTTTGTAGCAATTCCACTGACAGTATATCTTTACTCTAAGTAGCTGTATTTAGATGCTTTCGTACAATATGCCAACGCTATGAGTCTGTCGTCGTGTTTCGGGTATATTTATCATCTTAACCTTTTGTGAGGAATGGTCCTAATATTATTAGCTTTAGACGACGTCTAAACAAAGAGGAAACATGTACAAAGCGTGACGCTTCAACAAACAGATGGTTGATTGATGTGAATTATGCAAGTTTGGGTTCATAAATAGAAGTATGACGAATTTAGAAAAGCCTTAATTGTCCGTCTCTACAGTGATCAAAACCTCTTTATATATTTTTTTTTCATACGGAGATATTCTTAGTTGTCTTTCGACCCTGGTCTAATAATGATTTGATGCGAAGCTTGAGGCCACTAGTTTGATTTCTGATAGTACGAATATTTCATGAAAACTTTTTATGTGCTTCAGTGTTGGAGGTCCAATGTATTATTGTATACACTCAACTATTTATATATATAAATATATATATCCTCACGCCTTCCCACAAGGGTCCTCGAAGGGTGGTAGGCAGATGTGTATAGGTAATACCCACACACCCACTTTCCGCCAGAGGTATATTAGGTGCCAACGTGACAGATGGCGAGTCCATCGCCGTTACTCAAGCACGACTATACATACGCCTTTGAATTTCTTCTCAGACGTATGCAGGTTTCCTCTCGATGTTTTCCTTCACCGTAAAGCTCGTGGTGTGACTAATCACTGTACTTAAGTTCAGAAAAACTCATTGCTATAGTCGGGATTCGAACTTGCGACCTTTGCGTCGCAGGCAACTGCTCGAACCACTCGGACACCACGGCTCTTCTATTCAACTATTTAATGTTAATATTTAAAACATAAATTCGTATATTCTGTAGTTTACAAAGTGCAAGCTGAGCTGACTTTGTCACTGTGTGTGAAACTGAAAATCTATTCGAATATCAGGCCGACTCAAATTTGCATCTTGTTCAAGTTGGGATTTTGTTTGACGTAAAAACTATTTCAGTCAGTTCGACAATAGGACATTATGGCACACACCAAGTAAATCCAACGTATTCTGCCTACTGAAAATCAATATACTCACATCTGAAATCCATCAATTTTGCAGCCTTAGGCAAGTTGATCGAAATTGCGTGCGTTGCGAAGAAATTCTTAACTTTCTGGAGCAGTCTGTACTCGTACGTGTACTTGCTGAATAGAGCTCGCCCTTCCAGCTCGCCAAATTGAGGTTCCGATTCAGTTCCATTCTTATCTTCATTACTTTTTGTCGAATTGACAGCAGTTATTTCAATGCCATCAGTTATAACATATCGTTCTTCAGTCAGAACTTTTTCAATTAGATTTTCGAGCACATCCGCCATTAAATTGGCAGTCGTGTTAAGTATTGAATTTTCTTCTGTGAAACTACTAACCGTGTCCACAATTTTATCCATCAAAGTTTCTTTTCGACTATTGTCTTGTTCTTTTACATCAGTTTTATTGTAATTATTACTAAGACAGCTATGGCATTCATTATCTATTTTATTATCTACATTTATTAATTCTCTTTTGGTTATTTGACTCGACTGTATGGGTACAGTTTGACAGCTACATTGTATTATAAGAAGGATTATGTACAATATGACTAAGAGTGGCTCCTCGAACCTCCATTCCGATCGTCTATTCCTTTGCTTTGTGTCCATTTTGTAATCCAAACCTCATCACCGTGAGTTTTTCTCGTCCGATAATTTCGTTTTAATCATTGATTGTAGAATCTGGAACAAGGAAGTTTCGAATTACTTCAAGGTTAATGAAATTGTGTTAAGAATTAATTAATTATTAATTAAGCCTTAATGGGTAAATAGATCCTTTTTGCTAGGGATTTTATTATCTCTAGTAAAAAAAGGGAACTTTTAATAGGGTATTTTTTTCAAAAATCCTTCCGATTAATACTATAAATAAATTTAAACCTAGTAAGCTTTTATATGTATAACTTTTTCATTACAGTTTTTACGCGAAACTGAACTCTGAAATTTGTCAACTTAAAATGTACTTTTTTATTATTTGCTTCCTTTCACTATCAGCTACTGCCCATATTCTGAGGGATCGTATTATATGTAAAAGCGATAAAGAGTCGTGGGGATTACTGCGTAATTAACATTACCAATTCAAACCAAGGCTTTTATGAAGCAACGGTGTTTTAAATAAATTCTAATAAAGTAAATCTGCATTCCTTTGAGAAGCTCAATGTACATACTTCAATATATCACTGGCGATCAGAAAGTCTTGTTCACCTATGCCCTCCCCCTCCCTAGGCGTGAAGTGGTACAAATTTAAAAACGAATTAATTACATACTACTTTCCTTCCTTTACTAAAACACAAACAACAAAAATTTATTGGTGCATGAATACGAGAGCTTTCAAGGATTCATAAAAAATCGATGTGTGGGCATTTTAGCGTGGTAGGTACCTATATTATATTTCCTCGGTGAATAAAATCCATTCCATTGCTTGTCGGTAGAGATCAAAAGTAATCCAGTGGAGACATTACTCCACTTTCATTTTATTAATATTGTTTTGACAAGGAATAGGGCCAATCCTTTTGGGGCTTGCTCCGAAATAATGTTACGAAAAATTCTGGAGTATTCCTTTCCCTATAGGATATAGTAATGTCTGCGCTATTGTTTAGATACCTGGCTTTGCCTGCCACAAATGTGGGAAATGGATAGACGGAGGTAGGTATGTATATTGTACCCATATTTCCACTTTTCACTGGGGATATATTTTAGGTGCAAACGTGACAGATGGCGAGTCTATAGCCGTTTCTCACGAACTTTTCTCACGTTGTTTTCCTTCGCTGTAAAGCTCGTGGTGTGACTAATTACTGTACTTTAGTTCAGAAAGACTTATTGGTAAAGTCGGGATTTGAACTTGCAATCGATAAATCGTGTTGCAGGCGATAAATACATAAAAAAAGAAACTTGTAAAATAAATAAACGTTACCAACAGACACTCGATATCTTTTATAAGTATATATTTATAAACCTGATGGTTCTATTTGTCAGCGGATTAAGAACACAAAGATTAACTATGAGCTATTAAGCTTTTGTTTTAACAAAAGTATATTTCGTGTAAGAAAAAGTGTCTTACTTGTTGTAAAATGAGGTTGCATTGTAGACGTCGACAAGAGCCTAACTCTCAAATTTATGATGGCGATCTGTCGTGTTATGGCATCAACTCCAACTTCTTTAATTAAGTGAGTATTGTAATTAGGATATACTATATTCACGTCTGGCAAATTCCCAAAACAGCAGGCGTGAACGAGGGCGTGATTGTAAAGATGAAGAAAGTCATGTTACGTTGGTTTGGACATATAGAAAGGGAGAGTGACAAATTATTGACGAAACAGATATACAAAGCGAAAGTGTGTGCAAGGAGAGGCAGAGGAAGACCACGTTCCAACTACCTAGATCAAATATATCGGACGCTCAAGGACGGGAACGTCAAGAGTATTCGAAACCGACGAGCGTGTATAAAGAGACCGATGAATGTGGACAAAGCGAAAGAGGTATGTAATTCTGGAGAGAACTGGCGCTCTATACTCTCTGCCTACCTCTTTAGGAGTTATATGTATCTACGATGTAAATTCACGGCTTCCACGGGGGTATCCGAAAAGGTAGGCAGAGGTTGGTAGCAGTATCCACACAACCACTCTTCGCGTCAGATATTTTAGGTACCAATGTGACCTCCCTGTCCATCACCGTTTCTGAATCACGACTATGAATAAGTCTTTTAATTATTTTTTTAACGCGCAGTTTTCCACTCCATGTTTTCCTTCATCATAGAGTTCGTGATGTGATTTATTACTGTATCTAAGATCAGAAAAACTTGTTAAAATTAACTTATATAATTATGGCCGGAACATATCTAGCTCAGAGAATCAGCATTGCTATCCAACGTGGCAATGCTGCTAGTCTTCTTGGCACGTTGCCTCGGGATACCGATTTGGGACAAATATTTAATCTGTGAGTATTTAGTTATGCAACAGTTTTTTTAAATATTGTTAATTATTAGTAGATACTAGTGTAGTAGATCTGTCACGTTGGCATCTAAAATATATCTCTGGCGGAAAGTGGGTGGGTGGGTATTACCTATTCACCTCCCCACCCTTCGGGGACCCTTGTGGGAGGGCGTGAGGATATAATTGTTATTGTAAATAAGTATAACCTATATCATATTTCTTAATTGCAAAGATAAATAGCTTACATCATTGCACGGATAAGTGCTCATATTGATATACATTTTGGTTAAGCACCTGGCGCTAAGCGTGTTAACGATACAGCAGATATGACGGCTTGGGAGTGAATTACATAAGGCTTAGTGTGCACGGTAAAAGGCAACTTTATTATTGCTCTCACTACCTCTACCTCCTCTTATATTCCTCTACTCTCTCTGTCTCTCCTCTAATTGCCATCAATCATTAACCTTCTAAATAACTAGAAGACTTGACATATACTCTGCTATATACTATGCATAATTATATCTATTATTTATGCATGTGTCCGTGTGTTAGTCATTTAACTCCTCTTAAACAGCTCGTATATACATATGAGCATGTATGAAGAGACTGGTGAAGACTGGTAAATGTGGACGAAGAGAAAGAGGTATGTAAGTCTAGAGAGAACGCGCTGGAGGAAGGTTATGTCGTCATGCGGTCCGATGATGGCATGTTTGGGATGCTTTATTCTGGATACTGGGCATTGAATAAAATAAACCAAAAATCTAAATATCTAAATAGATAGCGTGCTTTAAAAAGACACCGCCATTTAGTTGCGGTGGCATGTAACTGAACTTTATAATATTTTGTGTTATAAGCTATCTATATAGGTATAGTATATAGTTAAATAAGTCTCCCTTATTCAACGCTATTGGGGAAAATTTTTGAGGCCTCCCGTTACAAGAGGGCTGGTGAATATTTCGCTCAGCGAATCAGCATTGGCATACAACCAGATTTGGAACATTTATTCTATTTATAGGTATCTTTTTTACTACTTAGCATTATAATGTAAATTATGGAATACTAATATGTATGACAGCATTATTATATTATAAAGAGGCTATCCCGATATTATGCACTCAGCTCTATAATTGAATGTAGCATTTAGCTTTTATGCGCACAAGCCTAATGTGTAGCATCGACAATCAGTGAGTCCTTACCTAACGAGCCCTTAGCTAATGGACAGAGTTCATAATAATATATAGATGCGATAGATTTTATTACTTGCTTTATTCGCTGTGACCTGAAAATGAAAATACTATAAACTACTAAAAAACTAAACTATCCTCACGCCTTCCCACAAGGGTCCCCGAAGGGGTAGGCAGAGGTGTATAGGTAATACCCACACACCCACTTTCCGCCAGAGGTATATTAGGTGCCAACGTGACAGATGGCGATTCCATCGCCGTTACTCCAGCACGACTATACATACGCCTTTGAATTTCTTCTCAGACGTATGCAGGTTTCCTCTCGATGTTTTCCTTCACCGTAAAGCTCGTGGTGTGACTAATCACTGTACTTAAGTTCAGAAAAACTCATTGGTACAGTCGGGATTCGAACTTGCGACCTTTGCGTCGCAGGCAACTGCTCGAACCACTCGGCCACCACGGCTCTTTGAAATGAAAATGAAAATACTCTCACTCTATATACTATATGGCGTGACGATATGTATATATACAATACTCCAAAAGGAGTATCTATATATACATATCGTCATGTCATTCCACAAGGGTTGCCAAAGGGAAGGCAGAGGGGTGTAGGTAGAACACACACACACACCTACTTTCCGCCGATATATATTTTATTTGCTGTTGCATTGCTGTTATCCGTTAAGGATTAAGGGAGGGCAAATAGGGGTTCATTTGTCTTCCTAAAATAAGTAAAAAAATTGTCAGTGAAAAATAACATTGTGTCTATGTGGCAAATGTAATCAACGCTCAACTATGTAATCCCAAAGTTGAAACTGAAATTGGAACACGTCTAAAATAACAGTAATCAAGATAATCTTCCCTTTAAACTCGACTAACGGGATATTAGCGCTATGAATTTATTGGCACACATTAGCGGTGTTGCCAATCTTAGAACAAATTGAAAAATACAAAAAAAAAAAAAACAAATGCGTGTACAAAATATTTAATAGCTTTTAATACAACAATTAATAATATTTACAAAGAACAGTTGAAACTAACTACTTACAGATCAAATATTTGTCCCAAATCGGTATCCCGAGGCAACGTGCCAAGAAGACTAGCAGCATTGCCACGCTGGATAGCAATGCTGATTCTCTGAGCGAGATATGTTCTAGCCCGCCTGTCACGAGAGGTCTCGACTAGACGGCGCGAGACCGCTTTAAAAAGATGGTGAGCCGCAGGACCCCAAGGCCCCAGGGTACAAAATTAATATTCACGAGTAATATTATTATAAATAAAAAACAATGTTTGTATGTTTGTCCACTATGAGCTCTAAAATTGGAATGAAACTTTGGTGTGGTGTCCTGGGAACGACCGTGAGGCTGACATGGTGGTGTCATGAGCGTAAATAAGCTACTGTAACCGCTTCCCATCAGGTGGGCCGTATGCTTGTTTGCCACTCTGATGGTATAAAAAAGGAGTTAGTAAAGGAATGGCGTAACACCGGTAATATATTTAGCTGCCATCGTAAGAAATGACGAGTCCATCGCCGTTTCTGAAGCACCATATGTAAGCCTACTTCATTGAATTACTTCTTAAACGTACGCAGGTTCCTTCTCGTTGACGTCACCGTAATGCTCGGCGTGTGATTATTAATAATCCCGACAAAAGAATCTGCAATCTACCCTTGTTTAATTAAACGACTGATATCAGAGGATTTGATCAATACAGTCATATACGTACATACGTATAAATGTCAATCATGAGTCTTATTGACATTTAATTTGATTGTCACAAAGGATGCTTCAGTGGAAACATGGGCGTTGACTTAATTAATCAGAGCTATTGCAGGCTTCGCTTCTGTAACGATACCGAAATTTTGTTATTTTATAATTATCCACTAGTGGCATACATCATATGTATGATGACGACCGTCAGAATATGAATAATATATAATATAATATATCCTCACGCCTTCCCACAAGGGTCCCCCAAGGGGTAGGCAGAGGTGTATAGGTAATACCCACACACCCACTTTCCGCCAGAGGTATATTAGGTGCCAACGTGACAGATGGCGAGTCCATCGCCGTTACTCAAGCACGACTATACATACGCCTTTTGAATTTATTCTCAGACGTATGCAGGTTTCCTCTCGATGTTTTCCTTCACCGTAAAGCTCGTGGTGTGACTAATCACTGTACTTAAGTTCACAAAAACTCATTGGTACAGTCGGGATTCGAACTTGGGACCTTTGCGTCGCAGGCAACTGCTCGAACCACTCGGCCACCACGGCTATTGAATATGAATAAGCATATGAAGATATTTATTTTTTTAAAACAGCGGCCTACATGCATCAAACGGGCCTGCACCACAAATTGCGCAAATTTATATTTACACACATACATATGGGGTAGGCAGAGAGTATAGAGCGCCAATTCTCTCTAGACTTTCATACCTCTTTCGCTTCGTCCACATCCAGCAGTCTCTTCATACATGCTCGTGGGTTTCGTGTACTCTTGACGTTCCCAATTTCCCACTCTTGAGCGTCCGTGCGATTTGATCTAGGTAGTTGGAACGTGGCCTTCCTTTGCCTCTTCTTGCACACACTTTCGCTTTGTATATCTATTTCGTCAATGTTTCTTCACTCATTTCTCTTTTTTAATATTAATTTATTTTTACATTTATGTCATGCATACTGGCACTGGGCTACCAGTTTCTGTTACGGTAGAAAATTATATTTAAGCAGAACCGGTTGTGCATAACCCAAATGTATGTAGCTTAGTATGAACTTCTGTAATTCTGAACGAAAATATGTATATAATTTTATACAACAAGAGTGGCAAACAAGCATACGGCCCACCCGATGGAAAACGGTTACCGCAGCCTATTTACGCTTCGCTATCAAAGTATCACTTACGCGTTGCCTTTCTGTGTTTGAAGCATAATGGGACTACTCCGTCTGCTGCCAACACAATATAACAATCCTCTCCCTCCCCAAGGAGCTCATTACTGGAAACCTTATTCACCGCGTAGGAACACAACACAAAAAATTGTGTTATTTGGCTACGGACTTCTATAAGGTGGTGGTCCTGCCCCAGTCGGGCAGCTCCAAATTCAAACGGGAGACACGTTATGCCCTACCTCTTTTAAAAAATTACACAAATAGGGCTAATGATTCGCGGCATACATTATATGTAGCTCAGCTAGATGACTAACACGACTCCGATGGATGGTAAGTATTTTCTAATTTGAAAACTTCACTTGGTTAACATAAAGTCATTAATGACTTGCACATCATACGGTCGCAAAAAACATACATATTTGTACTTATTTTAGAAACGCCTGCTCTCTGCATTTCTATACCTATATTCGCAGCCAAAGAAAGTAAAGAGGTGCGTGCGTCTAATTGGATTTATGACCAAATTTAATACTTCGTTCTCCAAACAAGTGAATCGTTGAAAACACAATAATAACACGTGTTTTTCGGAAGCAACGTTACTTTCACCGAAAGATATTTCGAAAGGCCACGTAAAGACGCGTAAAATGATTGACACACCCTGACCTAACTTATCCAGCTTTCTTTTAGCGTTATATTACTATTTGGTGACGACGGCCGTGGGGGCCGGGTGGTTCGAGTAGTCGCCTGGATTGCAAGTTCGAATCACGACTGTAACAATGAGTTTTCTAAAATTAAGGAGCAGAACATACACGAGCTTTTAGGTAACGTTGATACCCTACATAGTTTTGAGAAGAAATTCAAAGACGTATGTATTAGTCGTGCTTCTAAAACGGCGATGAACTCGCCTTCTTTCATGTTAACACCTACATAATTATATCGCCGGAGAAAAGGTGTGTTACACGCCTCCGGCTTACGCTTCGGAGACCCCTGTTGGAACTTAGTGTTAAGTTACACTGACACACTAACTTAGAAAAAATAGACGATATGGATTCGAACATGCAATCTTGACATTGTACGTCACCACTCAAACCACTACGCCATCACATAAAATTTGTATATAATTACCATAGAATAGAAGGGATCTTTGACCTACTGCTCAAAATAGCTTGGTATTTAAACCGCACTTTGAATATTCATTTATGCATTAGTTCTAGAGAGAACGACTTATAGTGATTATTTTTCAAACTCGAAAGAGCATAGCTGAGGCAGCACTTTCGCCCCACGGAGGATGACATCTTAACAATGCTGTGCTTATTGGACTGAGGTGATTTCAAAACCCTCGGGAAGGGGGGTTTGGGTGGGGGTTGTTCGATCCTTTATGCCGCCGATACAATACTTCGTAACAAAAGACGGTGTCACCTTTGTAGAAAGAAAAAGGAATTACATACATAGCATTTTTTGTTTGCTTATTCTATTTTATACTAGATTTGCCTGCGGCTTCGTCAGCGTGGAAATTAACTTAAAATGTATATTCAGTTTCTAAAATAATCTGGCAGTGAAAATCTCGTCAAAATCGATTCAGCCATTTCAGATAGCGGGAACACAGGCAGACAGACAATTATTGTTAAAAAATATATTTAATTTTTTATATACCTACCGTTTAAACATCCATAGGTATGCATTTAGTAAAAAGCGGTTATTTTAATCAAACAGACTCCAATTTTATTTATTTATATAGATAGATGCGAATACTAAGTACAGTAGACATGATATTGAAATTGGTTATATAAAAAAAACTAAATAAAGTGTAAATTAAAAATAAATGAACCAGGTGTGCCGCTACTCAGTGGGCAGCTAGTAGGTAGCACTCACACACCCACTTTTCGCTGGTGACATACATTAGGAACCAACGTGACAGATAGCGAGTCTATAATATTTTTTCAAGGTACACTATACGTCTTTGAATTTGTTCTCAAACGTATGCAAGTTTCGTTCACCGTAAAGTTCGTGTGAATTGTGTGAATCACTTTACTTAAGTTCAGAAAAACTTTTTGGTACAGTCGGGATCCCAACTTGCAATTTTTGTGTAGCAACTCGAACTCGACCACAACGGCAACTAAAGCACAGTGATTAATCAAACGTGTACAGTGAAAGAAATCACCGGGAGAAAACTTGCTTACGTTTGAGAAGAAATTTAAAGAAGTATGTACAGTCGTTTTGAGATATTACGATGGACTCACCTTCTGACACGTGGGCACTTATATACCTCCGGCCTCTCAAACATACTGAACAAATTTTGATGCGGCTTTCATCGTAAGTTAGATAGATCAAGGAAGGTTTGTGTTTACTATTTTGGATATGGCAAATGGACGAATATTCTCTAAAGTGTTTTTTTTTTCATCTAACCTTAGCTGGGCGGGGCAGCTCGTGATAAATATAGGATTTTGCTTACGATAGTGGCAACTTTCTCTGGTGACGTCACGAGGTCACACACGGAAGCGGCATGGTCTGTAACGGAAGGAAAGAAATTTGATTTAAAAAAAGTTTTTTAAAATCATGTTCAACTGATATGCTATTTCCTATAGTTAAGTAGTAAGTAAAGACAAAGTTTATGTGTCAAAATATTTAAATCGAATGACTATAGAGAAGAGAGGGCGTGATTGTAAAGATGAAGAAAGGCATGTTACGTTGGTTTGGACACATAGAAAGGATGAGTGAAGAAAGATTGACGAAACAGATATACAAAGCAAAAGTGTGTGCAAGAAGAGGCAGAGGAAGGCCACGTTCCAACTACCTGGATCAAAAAGATCGGACTCTGAAGGACAGGAACGTTAAGAGTACTCGAAACCGACGAGCATGTATGAAGAGACTGATGAATGTGGACGAAGCGAAAGAGGTATGTAAGTCTAGAGAGAACTGGCGCTCTATACTCTCTGCCGGTAACGGCGCTGGAGGGCGACATCTTTCACGTTGGCACCTAATATATCTCTGGCAGGAATTGAGTGTGTAGGTATAACCTATACACCTCTGCCTACCCCTTTGGGGACCCTTATGGGAAGGCGTGAGGATATATATATTATTTTACTTAAAGGGCATTTTCGGCAGAACTACCTTTAGATGCGATACTAACGTGCTTAATTATGACTCGATCAAATCGATCAGACACTCAAGGACGGGAACGTTAAGAGTACTCGAAACGAAGCATGAATGAAGAGACTGACGAATGTGGACGAAGCGAAAGAGGTATGTAAGTCTAGAGGGAACTGGCGCTCTATACTCTCTGCCTACCCCGTTAGGGACATGGCGTGATGACATGTGTGTATGTTTGTATGTAATTATGACTCTGCCATCAGTGCGAAAGATTTACATGCGTCTTACACACGCATATGACACCCTTTCCTTGATGCCGCTAATAATACGTCATGACGACTATCCTTCGAGAGTGAAAGTAAAACGGAAAAACCAAAAAGATACACTTCATCTGTTCCGCTGTGACGCATAACAGGACAAATGTTTTGACTTTCTTATCTAGAGCATACGTGACTCAGTCAGAGAAGAATTACAATTAAAACTCTTGCTATTACATAAGATGATAGAATTTTTTTTCTACATAAGAAGGAAAACACGTGAAACCGTAGCCTATTTTCGCTTACGATACTGAAGTATCACTTACGTGCTGCCACTGTGTTCGGAGAGTTACACTGTGATGGCAGTAGTTAGGTATACAATACTTTTTTTATTTGACAAGGACTTTTATAAGTTGGAGGTCTTGCCACAGTCAGGCATCTCCAAATTCGAAGGGGAAACTTGCAATGCCCTCCTTTTCTACTATGTAGAGCCGTGGTGGCCGAGTGGTTCGAGCAGTTGCCTGCGACGCAAAGGTCGCAAGTTCGAATCCCGACTGTACCAATGAGTTTTTTCTGAACTTAAGTACAGTGATTAGTCACACCACGAGCTTTACGGTGAAGGAAAACATCGAGAGGAAACCTGCATGCGTCTGAGAAGAAATTCAAAGGCGTATGTATAGTCGTGCTGGAGTAACGGCGATGGACTCGCCATCTGTCACGTTGGCACCTAATATACCTCTGGCGGAAAGTGGGTGTGTGGGTATTACCTATACCTATACACCTCTGCCTATCCCTTCGAGGACCCTTGTGGGAAGGCGTGAGGATATATTTCTACTATGTACATATTATGGGAGGCTACCTGCGTCAATACTGAACTGCATCGCATGTGCCACCCAGGAAGACACGCCCTACTATCCTTTCCTATAATTTATAGGTCTACCACTAATGCTTGAGTATTGTCGGTACACACTGATTACCTATGAGTGCACACGCACGCTACAGTTAATAGACTCGGGTTATACTCCCCGCATTCCGCGGCCTACTCGACTAGATATTGGCAGGGCGCGTCTTCGTGGATGACACTTTCTGTACCCGGCGGGAGTAGATACTAAGATGCATATTTACGACCATGACAGTTGGCGTTTTCCCAATACCGTCCGTAGAATTTACAGTGACATGTTCATGTGACAGACCCAACAATGGCTAGTGTTTCAAAAGCATGTGATATTATTTCATCGACACTGGATAGAAAGCAGTCCTACCGTCCGGCGATTCATTTGTAATCGCACCTATACGCCTGGGCGATTTCACTTTGGTCAACTTTTGCGATTATAGAGGACTAACACTGTCGTTTCTGGACTGAACATTTTCTTTAGGCACGTTAGGCATATATGGGATGAGAAAATGTACTGAGTACGAGGTACTGTCACGGTGATATAATATACTTAGACATACATTCTCGAAAAGTTTATTTAGTATATAGTTTTACTATCTATTAAGGCCGTATTTTTCTCGTGGCTGGACCCATTTTGATGATTTTTTGTGTGTGTTCAAGTGGATTCGAGAATGGTTTAGATTCACATTTAAACCAGAGGCTGTTTCATTTTGTCTCTCAAGTACTTTTATAATTAATTCCCTTATTAGGACATTACATCTTAAATGTTTCAGCTTATGAGGTATGGACTCCCATAGTAGTACTAGTAGCGACATCTAGTGGCAGACAAAGAAAGCGTCTTCTGTGTAAATTATGGTGTCCAACACCTCCGATTATAATTGCTATATTTCTTTAAATTTGCAGAATACAAATAATAATATGCACCCTTCGTATATCGTTATTACTGCGGTTAATATGAACAAAACCTTCGCTTGACCGAGTGTGACTGTCTCACCTTTGAATGGCTTTCCATGGCTATGCTGATTACACAATGAAACAGCTGCTAAGTTAAAGAAACTGCTTACACAATTAACAGAACGGTGTGAAAGCGTGTTTGGCGTTTCATGTAGGTAAATGTGCTTACGGACTGCGGAAGAGTTGTGTATGTTTTTATTACATACTAGCTGTACCCGCGACTTCGTTGGCGTGACTTTTTTATCTTTGGTAAAAAAAAAACAATTAAAAGTATCCTATGTTACTTCTAATACCAAGAATATGTGTACAAAGTTTCATGATGATTGGTTAAGTAGTTTTGACGTGAAAGCGTAACAAACAAACTTACATTCATATCTATAATATTAATATGATGTAATGTCAAATGGCTGACCATGATATTTTTGCCAAAAAGTCAACCATAAAATGATCATGGAACGTTCTGATCGAGAAGAAGAATCGCGGATGATAGGATTTTGTGCGTATCGTCGAGTCACTTCAGATTCAAATATTACGTCAATCGTTAATAAAATTGATAAATGCTTAATAACACTCTTATTAATTTATTAGATTATTTTTTAAATTAGTAGGTAATGGTATTAATTAATTCGATATTTATAAAAAAATATTAGATTTCAAGACTAGGTACTAACACCCAAAATCAGTAGAACACGAGTCACTACATTTTTTCCATTTCAACATATTTTTTTATAATTCCTTATTTACATGTACTATTAAAGCTAAATTCATTCAGCGATTTACCTATGAAAGCTTTCCAGACAGTAATACAGTCAGAGCAACATTCCCAATTATATTATTAGCGACTCGTTATGTCTTCAGAATAAACGCGTGTTTATTCCGAAAACATGACGAGTCTGTATGCATAGAGCACGAGTACATACTAATTGTCCAGCTTCGAGAATATGCTTGGTAAATGCTGGAGAGTTTATGCTAATATTGAGTTAACATAGTGGCCTTGAGTAAGACGTCCGAGATCCGGGACGGATTAAAAACACCTTTGTTTTGCTTCAAGAGTCTCCGTTCACTTTCACTTATGAATTTTTACGTTTTGTTTAGTATATGCTTACTATTGAAGTAGGTGCATATATTTTTTAATACAACAATACTCGGACACAAGCACACGTCCACCTGATGGTCAGCGGATATTAGGTATGTAATATAAGATAAACTGTTTATAGGTGACGTTGTTAGCAGGGTAATGTATGTGACCTTCTAATGCCAGCACAGTAATTTCTCGTGGAATTTGGGAATCCTTACTTCACCACAGTAACACAACTTAACAGCAGTGCCATTTGGCTGCGTTTTTCTGTAAGCTGGAAATCTTACCCACGTCCTTAAATGTAAGACTCTTATTGGTGTAACTGATAACACTCCCTCACTCGATCCCAGTTGCTTAAAGACGGACGGACGTTGCGTTTCTACTTCTCTCATAAGCAAACGGTTGCCTGGCTATAAACCTAGAACTGTTACTGGCGACTTAGTGTCTCTTTCGACCTGGGCCTCAAACGGAACCGTGAAAAAAAGAATTTGACATGGATGTATTGTTTGACAAACCAGATACATAATACAAAGTACCTTGATCAAGACGATCTAGCAAGTAAAGGCATATCAAGAGTACACATGTATAATGACTGGGGTTTTATCGCAATTGAAAGAATGCAGCTTTTTTATGTCTAAAGTAAGTAAAGTGGTACACGACTACCACTTATAGATACGGTTATAGAACTTTATTACTCTTAAGAATTTACAAATTCACTTACAGAGATAAATAATATAATAGTTAGGTTAATGTAGTGTCGGAAAGCGTAATAGGTATATTTGTTAGTAATTCATCATTCATTCATTCATTCATCCAAGACATTGGATGGAAACCATGGCAAAAAAATAAAACAATGTTTACAAATCAATAATTACGTTAATTATTTGTGGGTAGTACGATATTTGCCACACCGCACATCGCGTCGCTTTCTTGAGTTGCATGCATGCATTCAATAACCAAAGTTATCAATCGCGGGCAACCTACCGGCTGAAATCTTTGCACACCCCTCTTGAAGAACTCCATACTGTTCTCCTTATTATTAGTAATACAATATTAAAGATCAATCAAATCATATTTTTTTTATAAGGAGGAGTCGAAGAACTTTTTCAGGCTTCCAGTGACAAGAAGGCTGGCGAATATTTCGCTCAGCGAATCAGCAATGCCATACAACGTGGCAATGCCCGCAGTCTTCTTGGCAACCTTCTGCGTGACACAGATTTCGGGTATCTGTTCAATTTGTATGTAGTTTACATCTATTATTATATAAGTTATATTTAAAATTGGTACCTTTAAAAAATATTAATATAATATTGCAAATGAAAACATTTCTGAATCGATTCCAATCGTTTTTGAAGGTCGGTTAACTATCGATACTTTTTAATCTCGACTTTATCCGTCCTATTTAATGACAGGGATTCAGTTATCCATAAAAATGATTTCGCTCATACCCATCCCGCCTTTCGGGACACCGGATGTTGCGCAACGATCGAAAAGTTAAATTAGGGCAAGACTTCGTGTTCCGAAAAATATCAGGGACCTTTTGAACCTTATCTACATTTTTATTGGAGCGAGTTTGTGAATTTTTCAGCACATTATCCATAGAGTTTTTCGGGTTGTTTGAAGATATATTTTTATAGCCCATTTTACTTCCAATGGTTTTACAAGACAACGGATGGAAAGTATAAGTTTTAACTGTGAATAAAATTGCAGAAAAAGGTAGAAAGGAAAAGTAACAGGAAAAGATATATGAGTACAGGTTGTCTCAAAAATAGGATAGTTGCTGTGAAATATATATCATCGAGCATAATAAAATGAAACAAATAAAAAAAATATTATTAAAAGAAATAAAAGAAAGAAATGAAGGACAGGAACGTTAAGAGTACTCGAAACCGACGAGCATGTATGAAGAGACTGATGAATGTGGACGAAGCGAAAGAGGTATGTAAGTCTAGAGAGAACTGGCGCTCTATACTCTCTGCCTACCCCGTTAGGGACTTGGCGTGATGATATGTATGTATGTATGTATGTATGTAAAAGAAATAATACTACATTCCAAGATTGTAAGTTTTTGTACGATTTTAGACAATTTATTCCAGAAAAGAAAAAAAACCATGGCACCTCTCATATGATAAACCTATATTCCATGCAGACGAAGTCGCGGCCAAATGTAATGTAAGAAACTTCTTATGAATACATGCGGGAACTACTATCATGAATGTGGCTATTATTACGTTAAATAAGTGTATAAATTTATTCAAAAAGTGCAAATTAGTCATTTTCCCTTCATGCCTCAACTTTGGTCTGGTGAAATGAATAATGAATAAATTTCTGTTTATTAAATATTCAGCTATATGAATTTACCATAACATGAAAAACTTACTTACTACTAAAAAGAAGAAAAAAAAATATAATAAATAAGTGTATTGTTACTCTGTGCTCATTGTATTAATGTTTTAAGATTACGATTCCCATTACGGACAATAATAATATTGTTAGTTGTCTAGTCAGCTCAGGGCCGGAGTGCTATGAAGAGTGACAAGTCACAGGCGAATGTAGGTTTATAACACTTATAGCCACAACATGAGGACGGACGAAACTAATAATATCTTCTATAGGTCAGTGAAATAGTGGCTACTTGCTTTGGACATAAAGAAAGCATTTGGTGTAGAAATATTAAATAATAAATACCTGGGACAATTCCACACAAATTGACCTAGTCCCAAATTAACCAAAGCTTGTGTTATGGTAACATAGACAACGATATAGATAGATATATACATAAATACATAGGACATCCAAGACTAAGGTAAAAATACTCGTGCTCATCACACAAATATCTGCCCTCGGCGGGATTCGAACCAGCGACCACAAGTTTCGCAGTCAGGAGCTCTAACCACTAGACCAGACGGTCGTCAAATCTTCGTCAAGAAATAATAGCACACCTTCGCCGGAGGTATTTTCAAATGCCAAAGAGATGGTGAGTACGGCCCTGTACCTCAGCTACCACGATACACTAGATAAATCTTCTTTCTTCCTTAAGCTATCGCTTATAGAGTGCAGAAATACTAATTGCTCACCCAAGATTGAACCTGCGATCTTAACTTCCCAGGCGATAACGACCACTGAACCAGTACTGCTCTGGACATTATGAAGTGTATAGAGTCATGTTATGTATACCATAGATAATGTGTGTGTAAATAAATAAATAAAATAGTAATAATAAGTAAAACTGGCGCGTACCATAGATGCATTATGGCGCGAATGTACAATCATCTAATATACGAGTCTAATATATATATATATATACTAGCTGTCCCGCCCAGCTTCGCTCGGGTGAAAAAGTTAAATTGCCCGTAGCACGATCGCAGCGCCATCTATCGGGTCCAACTTAATATAGCCTATGTTACTCGTGGATAATGTAGCTTTCGAATGGTGAAAGAATTTTTCAAATCGGTCCAGTAGTTTTTGAGCCTATTCATTACAACCAAACAAACAAACAAAGTTTTCCTCTTTATAATATTAGTGTAGATATACGAGAATCTAATTGACGAAGCCTGTGGCGAATACGTTTTATGTTCAACCGACGAAACCTGCGACGTGGATAACATTTGTAGATTTTATTCCAATATGAGAATAATTCACTATTAAAGATATACGAGATTTTGCTTGCAACTTATAGACTTCAAACATAATCTTACAACTCGTATCTATATATAAGCATCTATAAAAATACAAGCTCTACTTTATTATCAGTCAGGTTTGCGTGAGAGCTTCACAATATATTAAAAAATATATTGCCTCTCGCGTAGTACCGAATACCAAGACTATAAAGCAATCCCAACGGACCCTAATTACATCCAAGTTCGGATACAACACTACGGTTCGCAAATTACTTAATAGTCTTACAACTGGCACTTAAGTGACTTCAAGTTTTACTACTTGCAAAGTAGTAATACTTGATGCCAAAGCATTTTGGGGCAAAAATTTTGCCTTTGTTAAAAGTTGTTCAGAGTAATATAAGTAGGAATAGAAAATGAAAAATACCTTCTCGTCTTCCCACAAGGATTCCCGAAGACACAGTTATAATTTTTTTCGACGAAGATATATTTAGGTGTCAACGTGACAGGTGACGAGTACATACGAGTACGTGGGTGGGATTTGGATTCTTCTCTAACGTCTGCATACGTTTCATCTCGATGTTTCCTTCACCGTAAATCTAGTGGTGTTGTTAAATTCAGTCCAAAATTAAGACCAGTCATTGGTAAAAGTGAATTCGACCTAGCACCATTTTTCTTGTAGGCGAATACTCGAACCACTGGGCCACCGAGGTCTAGAATATTATAAATAGTATAAAATGGATGTGTTTCTTAATAATACCTAATGGAAATTCCACTCGAATTTTCCCAAAGTAAGACAAAAAATCGCGCAAATCCCGCTTCGGTATTTTATTTAATGTTTCGTATTCGTACGTTTCGAAGGAAAAATACTAAATACGAACGCATTTTTCATCGAAACTTATTAGCGTAGGTACACCAACGAGTGTTCCACAAACAAAGTTTTAATCGATAAATTTCAGGTTAAATTTGAATTTTCATGGAACTTCAGAATACTAAACTGCTATAAACGAATACCCCCTGCAAAAATGTTACAACGAGCCCAAGCGAGGATAATGAGTTTTTAGTAGTAGATAGCTGTACTAATATTATAAAGAGGAAAGATTTGTGTGTAAGTGTGTTTGTAAGGAATTATCACTGATTAATATAGGCTATTTTAATTGCAAGAAAAATATAATTTTTTTTGCCAAAATGTTTAATAAAGCGTCCACCCGTGCGAAGCCGGGACGAGCCGCTAGTATATTTATAAAACATAACATACAAATAATTGAAAACGATAACTTATTACTAATTGGTTTTAATAAGTATATAATTCAATCAGTATGCATCACCAGCTGCAAGTGAAAGCGACTCGGGCAGACGCACCAATTTAAATGCATACGAAGTGACGATAGCACGCGATCATTTTTTGTAAGTAATCTTACTTTCGCTTCAATACATCGTTTGTTTTAGCTGGTGGTTGTATAAAAAATGTGAGTTCTTTGATGATAACCGCTTATACGCATCGCATACTGGTGGTAAATATTGCTATTCTTCTTCATAGTGTAAGTGTGCAACCTTCCGCTAATGTTTGAGTTGTTCGTACACACTGAGTGCCTATATAATAGATAGTGCGTTTCTACACTACAATTAATAGACTCGGGTCATACTCCCCGTTTCCCGCGACCTCAGCTATTATTAGTTTAATTAGTGGGGCGCGTCTTCGTGGATAGCACTCCATAATACTTAGGCGGCGGTAACCGCTTGCCATCAGGCGGACCGCATGCTTGTTTGCCACCCAAGTGGTATAAAAAAAAAAAGAGCCTAGGTGGCCAAATGGTTCGAATAGTTGCCGGCAGCACAAAGTTCGCAAGTCAAATCCCGACTGTATCAATGATATTTTTTTAACTTAAGTACGGTGGTTTGTTACACCATCAGCTTTACGATGAAGGAAAATATTGAGAGGTAACCTGTACAAGTTTGAGAAGAAATTCAAAAGACGTATGTAAATAGATATAATGAATGAAAAAAGACATATGTCGTGCTTGAGTAACGGTAATGGACTCGCCATCTGTCACGTTGGCATCCAAAATATGTCTCTGGCGCGAAGTGGGTGTGTGGGTACTACAAAAGGAGGATAGATCTATTGTAATCTCTCTATTTCTTTGAGAAAGTTCCAGCCAATTTCGGGTAATGAGAATTTAATGTTCCAGATAATAATGAGTTTGTATGAGATAAGCGACCACAGCGAAGAATTGTTCTCGTAAATGTTCAAAGCCAAGATTGTTTCTAGGTAGGTACTCAAGTTTAAAAATACTCAACGGATTTTGCGCTCTACCACGTTTGTATAAAGTTGAAATTTAGATGATTTCAACGTGATTCATAATAACACGTAGGTATTTTCAATATTAATCAGCCCTATCTTGGTAATGAGGCTTTAAGATACGATTAAATAGATTCAGAAAAGAGTATTTATTGAGAAATTTTGCTTAGTGGTTAATGAAGTGTCTTGCCAGCTTGTACCATTGAGTTTCTTTTTCCATTTCTGAACTTATGTACAGTAATAACTTACACCACGAGTTTAACGGTAAAGGAAAACGTCGAGAGAAAATCTGCATACGTTTGAATAAAAAATGGCGTAACCGTGCTTGAGTCACGGCGATGGACTCGCCATCTTGCACGTTGGCACCTTAAAATATATATCTCTGGCGATAATGGGTGTGCGGCTACCACCTAACACCTCTGTCTATCCCTTTGGATACCCTTGTGGGAAGGCGTGGGGATATAGTAGTGTAAATAAATAACTTCACATACATACATAATATCATAACCCTAACGGGGTAGGTAGAGAGTATAGAGCGCCAGTTCTCTCTAGACTTACATACCTCTTTCGCTTAGTCCACATTCATCAGTCTCTTCATACATGCTCGTCGGTTTCGAGTACTCTTTCGAGAGTCCGATCGATTTGATCCAGGTAGTTGGAACGTGGCCTTCCTCTGCCTCTTCTTGTTGACAATTTTGCTTTGTATATCTGTTTTGTCAATCTTTCTTCACTCATCCTTTCTATGTGTCCAAACCAACGTAACATGCCTTTCTTCATCTTTACAATCACGCCCTCATTCACGCCAGTTGATTTGCGAATCTCTTCATTGCGGATTCGATCTAAAATCGTTACTCCGCACATTTTTCGAAGAGATCGCATCTCAACTGCATTCAAGCTATTTTCATACTTCCTCTGACATACCCAGGACGTTTAATATATCGTGTTGTGAATTAATTAATCCAAACACTAATAGGTACAGATTGAGATTGAAGCCCCCACCCCAGAATTAAGAAGCGATAACCATTACGAATTGCTATTACATTATGAACGTCGTGGCTGAGTGGTCTGAGCAGATTCGACTGCTGAAATCACAATGCAAGTTCTAACAAGTTCGGCTGTAGTAATGAGTTTTTTTTTAACTTAAATAGGTATGAATAGTCGGGCTTGAGAGATGGCGCTGTACTTGCCATCTGTATCGACTTTGCACCTAAAATCTTTCTCCAGCGTAAAGTAAGTGGGTAAATTTGTCTCTCAAAAACTTGAATTTCATTTCTAACAAGCGAAGTCACGTGACAAAAGATGTGTAACAATATTAGGATTTATTTAGCTCAAGCCTAGTCCCAACCAAATCCCGGGGATCTAGGATATATTGGAAGTCTATTCCAGTGAACTATTTTCATTGTGAGGAAGGCTAAAATAGGCTTACTTTTGTATACTCAGAAAGGGATTATGACAGATTCTTTGACAGATATAATAGGGGATTTAGAAAGTACACCCACCACCTACTAAGGGAATACCAACCTACTTACTGCCTAACTCAATACTTAGTGCTTAAGTTACATTAAATGTATAAATATATCTTCACACCCTTCTTCAAGGTTTCCTGAAGGGCTGAGAAGGTGTAACAATATCCTCTTTAGAAATTAAAATTAAATGTTCCAATTACAACAAAATGAGGTATCACTTTGACAGATGGTGAGACTGTCGCCATTTCTCAAGTACGACGACCTTGGAATTTATTTATAAAATATGCAGGTTTTGTTTCGAGTTTTTCACCCGCCCGCATCCCTACTATAATATTATAAATGCGAAAGTAACTCTGTCTGTCTGTTACCTTTTCTAGGCGTGAAAAGGTAACAGACAGACAGATTTACTTTCGCATTTATAATATTAGTAGGGATTAGCCATCGCAGTACCCTAAGTCGCGAGCCAGCAACGCTCTTAGGCCCGTACCCCACAGGGGGTGTCTTTAGCTCTGTTTGCTTAAAATTTATGAAGGGCCTGGCTTGGCTCAGTTGGAGGCCTTGGAAAAATACTACATAACCGAAATAAATTGTAAGACACAATAATGGCAGTCTATTTATCTTTAATTAGAAGAAAGGCAAGCTACGTGGGTTTGGACATATAGAAAGGACGAGTGAAAAAATATAGACGAAACAGATATACGAAGCAAAGTGTGTGCAAGAAGAGGCAGAGGAAGACCACGTTCCAATCAATCATATGCATTTAGTAAACAGAAAAATCTATTTTATTTATTTATATGGATGTATAGATGAGTGCCACATATTACACATATAACAGAAAAATAAAGCGAATCGAATGGCGATGGCGTGTGTTTTTATTGCACCTTTCAGCACTTTGCTAAGACAAACAGCTTTACGACCGATGCTTACGATCTACCGGACGTAAAACGTACACGCTTCCGTGAATATTCAATTCGATACATGACTGTATCGAATAAACGATATCGTCTGAATACTACTAATGATATCAAATATTACAGAAGTTCACATGTCTGTTACTACATACAAACATACATAAGTATAATCACGCCTCTTTCCCGTAGGGGTAGGCAGAGACCATTTCTTTCCACTTGCTACGATCCTTACATACTTCTTTCGGTCCGTCCACTTTCATTATTCTCTTCATACATGCTCTTCGGTTTAGGGTACTCTTGACCTGACCTTTTTTCAAGACGTCCCTAATTTGGTCTAGAAACGTCCGCCTAGGTCTACCCCTTCCAACACTTTCATTCACACTCGCCTTATACAGTTTTTTCGTCAATCGTTTTTCATTTATTCTCTCGACATGGCCAAACCATCTCAGCATTCCTTTCTCAATTTTTGTTACTTAATAAATATATTTGGTGTTTATAATTTACTAATTCTCCCGCCCAGTTTAACTTTGAATAAAAAAAAAATCACACGTTTCCAACACGATCACAGTGCCATCTATCGGGCATAATCGGAAATAAAACCATGCAGGGGTCCATGCAAAGAATAAAAGTTAAAACTGGTCGCGATTTTAGAGTTTAGCGACACTAACGAACCTGCATCCGTTTGAGAAGAAATATTTCCTGTGAAAAGAGGATGCTTACTACCACCGCCTACCCCAACCTCTTCCGAGACCTAGAGACCCGAGACCCGAGACTCCATTTTAATTTTATAAGTAATAAGTTATAATTAATATTTAATTTAATAAGTTTCTTTATAACTCATAGAAGTCCGTTGCCAAATAACACAATTTATCGTGTTGTGTTCCTACGCGGTGAATAAAGTTTCCAGTAATGAGCTCCTTGGGGAGGGGGAGGATTGTTATATTGTGTTGGTAGCAGAGGGATTACTCCCATTATGCTGCCAACACAGTATAACTCTCCGAACACAGAGTGGCAACGCGCAAGTGATACTTCGGTATTGTAAGCGTAATGCGGTAACCTTTTTCTATCGGGTGGGCCATGCTTAAATGTACATTAACACAACCACCAATTCTCAATGTGACTCCACAGAGGTTCAAAATCTTAATCAGAGGAAACTGACCTTTAGCGACTCAATAATAAAGTTTAACAATTGACGGGGAGCGACACCTAAGAAAATTTATTTCGTGACGGCGGCAAATCAGGCTTGTTTAAGTTGTATTCTGTTGGTTTTTTACCTTGTGTAGTGCCTACTTAATACTCGGAATTTCAGTATAAATCCTCACTAAAAGTGAACAATACGACTGCAAGTTTGTTTGTTCGTACGCCTACAACTCCTCAACCGATTTACTCAACCGATGATTATGTTCATCGGTTGAGAGGATATCCAACAGGATAGGATATCATTTCAGTAAGATATACATTTCTACCATATCAAGTAGGCTTACTGACATAAATATATTGAACTACGTATATATATATATATATATATATATATATATATATATTTATATATAGTTAGGGACGGCGTGATGATATGTATGTATGTAAATTTGAGTTACTTAATATTTTTTTAGGAATGGATTTATTTTTGTGTTATGCTACAGTTAGAGTATGCTGTTTTACAGTTTCCATCAGACCATTATTTGTAATATATTAACGTTTTTTAAAGTATTATTCTATCTATTTTAACGCGGTTCTTGTGACGAATACTGAATATTGAGACGCGTGACTACAAAGCGAAGTACCGGCGTTATGTCAGACAAACTCGAATTACTTTCACTTTTCAGAATTTTTACTTTCGTTCTGCATTTCGAAGATTCCAATGACAAGGACCATAGACCACGTACCTTCTCAATTTGCAAAAAGTTTGGTTATTATTTTTATATAATATATATCCTCACGCTTTCCCACAAGGGTCCCCGAAGGGGTAGGCAGAGGTGTATAGGTAATACGCACACACCCACTTTCCGCCAGAGGTATATTAGGTGCCAACGTGACAGATGGCGAGTCCATCGCCGTTACTCAAGCACGACTATACATACGCCTTTGAATTTCTTCTCAGACGTATGCAGGTTTCCTCTCGATGTTTTACTTCACCGTAAAGCTCGTGGTGTGACTAATCACTGTACTTAAGTTCAGAAAAACTCATTGGTACAGTCGGGATTCGAACTTGCGACTTTTGCGTCGCAGGCAACTGCTCGAACCACTCGGCCACCACGGCTATTTATATATTACACGATTATTATTTTTATGTTTCTTAAATCAAATTTGCACTTTTAATTGTATGATATTCTAGCAATTTATTACCCGCGACTTTTTACAGAATATTCATAAATTCGACAACATGAAGTGAACAGTACTGCAACCGAAGCACTAACGTTCTAAGTATTTTTCATTATTTACTTTAAAAAACAACTCGCTTATATTGATGTGTTTGCAATGATTTTGCAACACATATTTCTATTATTTTTACCCTAACCTCAATAACCGTTTACCATTAGGCTATCCGCGTGCTTGTATGCCACACTAGTGGTAAACTTTTTTTCTGATCCCTAATTTAAGGAATTATGAATTTGGTGCTTAAGAAGCCGTGGTGGCCGAGTGGTTCAAGCAGTTGCCTGCGACGCAAAGGTCGCAAGTTCGAATCCCGACTGTACCAATGATGTTTTTCTGAACTTAAGTACAGTGATTAGTCACACCACGAGCTTTACGGTGAAGGAAAATATCGAGAGGAAACCTGCATGTGTCTGAGAAGAAATTCAAAGGCGTATGTATAGTCGTGCTTGAGTAACGGCGATAGACTCGCCATCTGTCACGTTGGCACCTAATATACCTCGAGCGGAAAGTGGGTGTGTGGGTATTACCTATACACCTCTGCCTACCCCTTCGGGGACCCATGTGGGAAGGCGTGAGGATATATAGGTATATGAATTTGGTTAACAATTTCCTTCCCCGAAGCATAATCTATCTCCTTGCCAAACTTCATATTGATCCCGTCAGCCATTTAGTCATGAAAAGGTAATAAACAAATATACACAGGTACTTCCGCATTTATGATGCAAGGTTATGGATGGCAACCTGCAAACTTTACGATCACTCATGCTTCAAACACGACATGGGATCTGCATATTTTTGCCTCTCGTAGCGTGAGTTCCGGGAACTTTTACTACTTAACCGGGCAATGGCGGGACCTAGACCTCCAGCCAGGCACTTTAATGTGCTAAGCAACACAGCCAAGGGCACCCCCTGTGGGGTACGGACCTCGGTTTAGAGCGTTGCTGGATCGCGAGCCAGGGAGCTGGGCTGGTCTGGTAATTTTATTTATATATTTATTTAGGGACGGGATGCGTTTGCGTGGGTCGGGGGGTCAGGGGGTCGGGGGGCCGGGATCTACATATGTCATTATGGCCACTAAATACATTTACCAACGCTCAAGAGGGGATACAACAACAACCCTTTTTGGACTTAGTGGTAAGGCTTGAATATATCTTCTTCACGTCTTCCCACACGGATCAGAGACGGCAGAGGGAAGGGTATTCTTAAACGTATGCAGGTTCGTTTTCGATTTTCCTGCACCGTAAAGGTGTTACTAATCACTGTACATAAGTTCAGAAAAACTCACTGGTACAGAGATTCGAACTTGCAATCTTAGTGTTTCAGGCAACTACTAGAACCACTCGGCCACCATGGTTTGTAATAAAATAATAAGACATTAAGCACCAATATAAAGGTCAACCAATTTAAAAATAAAACCTATTTTTCTTCGCGCCGAGTCTGTGTGTGAGTAAGTAGAACGCCATAGCTCCTTTGTCTTACAGACCTCTTTTGTTTCATCCACATTCATTAGTCTCTACATACATGTTCGCTGGTTTCGAGTACTCTTGCACATACTCAGTTATCAGCTCCAAATCTAATCTCCCAAAGTAACAAAAGATAGTTGAAGCAAACAATTGCAATATAAGTTAGCCAATACGGGGGAAACTTATCCCTTTCTTTAATTAACTAGGGGTGGAAAGGTGTTAATGTATGGGGTAGCAATGGGGGCGGTTTTGGCTAGAGCCAAACAGTTATGGTCAATTATTGATGACTGTAAATAAAAAATCTATTAGTGGTTCGCGTAGTTGCCTGCAATAGAAACATTTTAAGTTCTTACGGCGAAGGAAAACATCGAGAGGAAACTTGCATACGTTTGAGAAGAAATTCAAAGGCATATGAATAGTGCTGGAGTAACGGCGATGGACTCACCATCTGTCACGTTGGCACGTAAAATATATCTCTGGCGGAAAGTGTGGATACTACTCTCTCTGGTTACACACCTCTGCATACCCCTTTTGTAACCCTTGTGGAACCTCTACCAGCCTTCCTTTCGATGTTTGGCCGTTACTAAGACGCTGCCAATAGGAAGCCGTCCTCTCTTTCATGTGCTAAATGCAAGTCACCTTTGAACTATAAAATGTATAGTAATAATAATATCCTCACGCCTTCCCACAAGGGTTCCCGAAGGGGTAGGCAGAGGTGTATAGGTACTACCCACACACCCACTTTCCGCCAGAGCTATATTAGGTGCCAACGTGAACTATGGCGAGTCCATCGCCGTTACTCAAGCACGACTATACATACGTACGCCTTTGAATTTCTTCTCAGACGTATGCAGGTTTCCTCTCGAAGTTTTCCTTCACCGTTAAGCTCGTGGTGTGTCTAATCACTGTACTTAAATTCTGAAAAACTCATTGGTACAGTCGGGATTCGAACTTGCGACCTTTGAGTCGCAAGCAACTGCTCGAACCACTCGGCCACCACTGCTCTTTGCAATTGAGCAAAATGGTTGTTTGTTTTGTTAACTAGTGCAATAATAAAATTGCGAATTCTAAAGTGAGAAATTTTCTATTGCAAGCCAAGAATTCGTTCGCGTTTTGTACATTGTCTATATCAGATTTTCTTAATGGTATTGTTGTGTGTTAGCTGGGAAATTCAGAGAGGAAGATAAGCATTTCGTATCTTACCAGCTCTCATATAAAGCTTATTATACAATGCACTTCCATTTACATTTCTAACCAATGTTGTTCGAATAGGTAAGCTGAAAGTGGTTCCTAGTGGATTTCTAGTAACCTTTTTAAGCTTCAAATCACGGGTTCGATTCCCTCTTGGGGCAGATACTTGTGTAATGCGTGCATTCATATCGTCAAGTCGATGGCCTCACGGGGTGGACTAAGAGTGTAGAACGCTAGTTTTCTCTACAGTTAAAGACTTATTTCGTTTCATCCACTTTCATTTATCTCTTCATACATGCTTACAGGTTTCAAGTATTCATACACGATTATTAGAACCTTTATTTTAGAAGACGTATTAGCATATACATATCTAACTATTTGGGTATATATGGCGGTGTCCAGTTCCCATAAAATAAACTTTTCTCAGTTTTGGACTAGCCAATTTATGTAGGACGATTCCTAAGGTATTATTATTAAGAGTGTATATAATTTACACAATCTCGTACCGGCCAAACCAATTAGTGACTAATTAGTAAGGAAATAAGGAAGGAAATCACAGTGTAATCACTTCCTTTCTGATCCATCATTCCGTTGTCTGTTAACTGAAGCGTATAGAGCAAGCAACAAACAAATAAGTAACACCAAAAGCTATTTTTACATGACTGAGCACTTTTCTTTATCTACCGCTTATTAACCGACTTCAAAAAAGGAGGAGGTCTCAATTCGACTCGAAATTATAGGTAGTACCCACACACCTTCCGACAGAGATATATTTTAGGTGCCAACGTGACAGATGTCGAGTCCATCACCGTTACTCAAGCACGACTATAATATAATACATATATTATATTATATCCTCACGCCTTCCCACAAGGCTCCCCGAAGGGGTAGGCAGAGGTGTATAGGTAATACCCACACACCCACTTTCCGCCAGAGGTATATTAGGTGCCAACGTGACAGATGGCGAGTCCATCGCCGTTACTCAAGGCAACTACTCGAACTACTCGGCCACCACGGCTTGACCACGCTCCCATTTATATAAGCCAATATGCTTCTTCTGAGCTTAAGTCATCATTTGATCAGAATTTAATTTAGTGGTTAAAACCCCTTACCAATTACACAGACACGTTCGTATTTTAAAAATTATAGTCATTTATTGACGTCACTAGTGCGTGTGAAAGAGAGAATCGTGAGTCTTGTTGTTATGCAATAAAGAGATTTTACTACAGACTTGTTTGTGAAATTTCATGCGAATATTTATTAGGCTTAAAACGTAACGAATTCTGAGCCTTGAGAATAGGATTTTGAGACAAACATGAACATTATAATCATGTTTAAAGACATGTCTGGATTTAAAGGCTTATTAACTCCTTATTCGTTAATAACAAGCCAAGTTGTGAAAATCGAATTCAGTGTTCAGTGATTAGAAGAGCTTTACATTCGATATTTAAAAACATAAGTCAGACGAATGACGTTAGACTTGACATCTGTCAAGTTGGCACCTGTTCGTTATCTGCGGCGAAATGTGGCTATCCGCCAACGGCTTCGGGAAGCCATATTGGAGCGCGTTAAAGTTTATATTAATATAATACTCATGTGCTTTAGACAATATTAAGAAAGTTTTTATGACTAGATCTGCTCTATGGTTTCGCCCGCGATACATTTTATCATATTATTTCCTTATATACAAATAATATTCGTTTGTGTTTTCGCAGAATTATGTAAATATGTAAAGAGTTTCCTTCCGCGAACGCTCAGGCTGTGGAATGAGCTCCCCGTTGAGGTTTTCCCTAGAGAGTACAGCATGGAGATCTCTTCAAGAAGGGTGTGATAGGATTCCTGCAAGGTCGGCAGCGCACGAGTAATACCCTTGGTGTTGCAAGCGTCGATAGACGGCGGTAACCGCTTACCACCAGGCTAACCGCATGCTTGTTTGCCACCCGTGTGGTATAAAAAAAACCGTCAGGTACTTATACCAAATCCCTAAATAGGAACTTCATTAGTCTCTTATTTAAAGGAATACATACATACATATCATCACGCCGAGTACCTAACGGGGTAGGCAGAGAGTATAGAGCCAGCTCTCTCGAGACTTACATACCTCTTTCACTTCTTTAAATGGGATTTTGAAAATTTCGTTTACAGGATCAAGCTCCTGACGTTAGAGAGCTATGCCCCTGAATTAAACGTCTAGACGTTTTACACTCTGGACGTCATCAAATCTTAAAATAGGGTTTTTCGACGAAACCCGATTCAGGGTATTCTTTTATAAAATCAGTGAATCTCTTGTATGTAACCTAGGGAAGATCGACTTTTTCGTGATTAAAACATATCATTTATGGTAATCTAATTAATAATCAATCTCTGTGCCAAATTTCTTCCAATTCGATTTAGTAGTTTTTAAGTTAAAGACGAACACAAACGTCCTCACAAACATTAGCCTGTTTATTATAAGTACAATTAATTAAGCTTAGCGTTTGTGAGAGGTGACATATGAAACACAAACTTAATTTTTATTATTTATTTTTTTTCATCTCACTTACTACTATTTTTACAGGATGCTCCCAATACAATAGCGAAGCCATAACAATTAATTACAATTAATTTATCCTATAACTGATTATAAATAATGAGCATACAGTAAATTCTCTCAGAGCACAAGTAAATATGTCAATATATATATATATATATGTAGCGTGAGGATATATATCCTCACGCCTTCCCACAAGGGTGTATGGGTAATACCCACACACCCACTTTCCGTCAGAGGTATATTAGGTGCTAACGTGACAGATGGCGAGTCCATCGCCGTTACTCAAGCACGACTATACATACGCCTTTGAATTTCTTCTCAGACGTATGCATGTTTCCTCACGATGTTTTCCTTCACCGTTAAGCTCGTTGTGTGACTAATTACCGTACTTATTAACAATGTACTCATTAGGTATTTATTTATTTATTTTATACTAAATACTATAGTATAAGAAAAAATCATCCTCTATTGTCATTTCAATAAGATCCATGAATCTGTTCTTGTTATCTGTGTATGATAAGCATGCCTTGAATACTGGTACAAGTGCCAAAACGTTTTGTATGCTGGCAGTACAGCTGCCCCACTTGGCCACGGCTTTCGGATTCCGCATTCGTGCCCCATCGTGGCGAACGTGTGAAGCGAGCTTGTTAAGTATTTTCCGGATGTGTCCGGATTTTTCCGCCGAATGAATTGGGCAGAGCAGGTAGCTAGTTAAGTTATCTGTTAGTATTTGTATATAATCGTTATTGTTCTAACTTATACTTTATTATTTTTAATAAGCTTATAATATAAAGCCTGGATGGCAGAGTGGCTCGAGCAGTTGCCTGCAACACAAAGTCTGCAATTTCGAATCCCGACTGTATTAATGAAATTTTCTGAACTTAACTACAGTGATTAGTCACACCACGAGTTTTACAGAGAAGGAAAACATCGAGGGGAAACCTGCATACGTTTGAGAACAAATTCAAAGGCATATAGACTCGACATCTGTCACGTTGGCACCTAAGATATATCTCCGCAAAACAGTGGGTTTGTGGGTACTACCTACACAGTTCTGCCTACCTTTTTGGGGATCGTCATTAGTACAGCCGGGATTCGAACTTGCAATCATTGTGATTCAGGCGACTGCTCGAACCATTACGCCACCACGGCTCACGTTGTTCGTTTAGTTTTTAATTTTATGTAAAAATATGCTGACTGGTAATAACATTTACTAAACAAGCACACAGCCGGCATACAAATGACAAATAACATATACCTACTTTCACAAGCATTTAATAAATGCTAACATTTTCAAAGAATCGTTGGATGATTTACAAAAATGCCAAAAATAAACCACAATTTTTTTTATGAGCCGTGGTGGCCGAATTGTTTAGGTAGTCACTTTCATATTCAAGATAACAGATTCAATACCGATACAATTAAGTATTATTATTTGTCCAACGATGAGTTTTTAGAGAAGGAAAACAACGTCTGAGAAAAAAATCAAGGACGTATGTAAATGTCCGTAATAACTGCAGTGCCAATCCAGCCCAGCTCCCCGCTCACCATCTCGGAACGCTCTAAGCCGAGTTTCGTACCCTTAAGGTATCTCCTTGCTTTGCTTCATACCTTAAAATTGCCTGGCTCGAGGCTCCTGTATATGTCTATCCTGCCGCTATGTTCGGTTAAGTAGTTAACGTTGAGAAGTGACGCTTCGAAAGATACATTAAAAAAATTGTGACCTCACGGCGGGACGCCTGGCAGATATATAACATCGAAATTATTTTGTACAAGTAATATGCATACAAGAACAGATTACGACATAAAATAAATATGGCATAATATAAAGAAAAAATTAAAGTTTTTTTTTTCCATAATGTTAATATTACTTTTTTCCAGAAAAAACGTTTATTTAATAAACACTAATTTACAATACTATAACTCAAAAACGCATAAATTTATTTTAAATTGTGACAACTCAATTCTTTTAAACAGTGACTTCGGTAATAGTTATTCATATAGCATACGTCGCCACGCCAGCAATCGCATCAAAAAAGTTTAGTACACTGCAGTACAGTGCATAATATGATGTGACCTATGTGACCTTCGCAACCCTTTAGGCAACACTCCCAAGGTTATACCGGTTATGACACTTTCTAAGTCTCTGGCAAAAGCTGTATTGATCGCCCCAACACTTGCTCTTTGAAGCATAGATGGAGCTCACTTTGAAAACATTGGTTAATATGTCACTCAATGGAGGTTACATAGCATAATATGTAAATAACAATTAATGTTTAATATCCCCTTTGTGAACCATAGGACTAATATCATTATTTATTATTTATTATTAATAATTATGAAGAGCAGGGCCTCCTGACTGGTCACTTTTGACATTAAGAAAAATCTTGGTTACTGAATAAAAACTTATTATTATTTTGGCAGTGGTATATAACAATAAGAGAACGTTCGAAATTTAAAATTGACTCTCAGACGAAGCAGGGTCTTCTCATGGTGTGTTTGGTTTGGTTGACCGCAAAGCTCGTAGTTTGAAAATTACTGTACTTAAGTTTAGATAAACCGGCGGGTATGGAACTTACAATCTTTTCTCCGCAAGTGGTGAGGAAATACACCTTATATCTCTATTATGTATATGTCGTTTTCATTATGTAAAATAAACATATATTTTATAACAATTTCTTTAAGTTAACACTTAAATATCTCCTACCTCCGGCGAAATGGTATTTCTCGTACATCTCTGCCTATTCTTAAGTTCTATGACCCGCGTGGGAAGTTCTGAACATAAGATTGCTATTATTATTATTGTGTTTATTTTGTAGTGCACTACAGAACTATTGAATTAAAATATTGCCGCAACATGGCGAATTAGAGTTTAAATTTGAGTTCTTTTCTTTTTACAACGTACTTTACGTGTTTTTGTATTTTTCTGCTCATTATATCTGTCTTTTAACACTGACTCAAAAAATAAGCACCATAATATTCTCATGCTAATTCTGTTCGTGTTTTTTAATATATTCAGAAATCCATAGTCATAAAAATG